>VSDK01010353.1:56332-76173 GCA_009767595.1 Symbiodinium kawagutii | reverse complement strand
AGAAGAGATGTCAGAAAGAATGTCAGAGAGAATGTCAGAAGAAATGTCAAAAGATATGCCAGAAAGAATTTCAGATAGAATGTCAGAAGATATGTCAGAAGACATGTCAGAAAGAATGTCAGAAGATATGTCAGAGAGAATGTCAAAAGATATGCCCGAAAGAATGTCAGAGAGAATGTCAGAAGATATGTCAGAAAGAATGTCAGAAGAGATGTCAGAAAGAATGTCAGAGAGAATGTCAGAAGAGATGTCAGAAAGAATGTCAGAAGAGATGTCAGCAGATATGTCAGAAGACATGCCAGAAAGAATGTCAGAAGATATGTCAGAGAGAATGTCAGAAGAGAATGTCAGAAGAGATGTCAGAAAGAATGTCAGAGAGATTGGCAGAAGGTATGTCAGAAAGAATGTCAAAGGATATGTCAGAAAGAATGTCAGAAGAGATGTCAGAGAGAATGTCAAAAGATTTGCCAGAAAGAATGTCCGAGTAGAAAGTTGTCAGAAAGGACGTCAGAAGATGTGCCAGAAAGGATGTCAGAAAGAATGTCAAAAGGTATGCCAGAGAGAACGTCAGAAGATTTGTCAGAAAGAATGTCAGAAGGTATGTCGGAGAGAATGCCAGACAAAAGTGGAGTCAACAAGCGGTGATGACATGACATGGTGGGGATCACTCGAAGTAAAGTAATTTGCTACATGTTGTCACCCATCCATCATTTCACCACTCTATTAGCCATGACCGGAAGTGTCACCATTGCCTCAGCCACTGCTGGCTGCTTCTTGTGGTGCTCAGGATCAGCTTCGAGGATTTCCTGCGAGCCTATGAGGTGAGAGCCCACATTGGGATCAAGTTGGAGAAACTACCCGCATTTGGCTATGGGTCAATATTAACCAACCAATTTCATGGGGGATAATGACCAACCAATGACAAAGGAAACACTGATTAATGATAGGGGAACCTGGGGTACAGGGTTTTGACCCACTGCCATTTAAGCAGATGATTACCTGAATGATTATCAGATGTTATCAAAAATAATGATATATCAAAAAATAATAGCAGATTCCCTCTAATTAATTATTTGTAGGCATCTCCAACCATCCCGAACCCTCTCTAACCATCATGCGTTTGGTTGCATTTTCCGTGCAGCCACCAGTGGTACATGGGTGATGAAACATTTCCAGCGACCAGGCATCCCTTCGCACGGATCGGCTTCGAGCTGTGGGTGATTTGGAGTCCGCTGGCGCAGCTGGGGCCTGCTGGGGGCTGCACCAACCTGGTGGCAAACGGCGGATTTTCCAAGCAACAGACCGCAAAAGGTTGCGTTCTGTCGGTGAAGTCAACCTGGGGGGTATCCAGAACTGCATCCTGTCACAGAAATGCTTAGATTCCCGCGATGGGGCCAACATCTCTTTGCATAGTGTTTGGATTCCCTAGAGTTACTGTAGTTTTCGGCATCATTACGACAAAACAAAACCATGAACTAGTAGGAACCACTACTAAGCGGTGACCAAACCATGAGCTGAAAGTGATCACTTCTGGTTCATAATTCATAATGGTGAATGATGCTGGCGCTGAAAGGCTCGCACAAAGGTTTGGGCCCGTGGAAAAGTGAGGCAGTCAACTGTGCGAAGATGGAGTTTCTTTGATATCCCAAAACCAAATCTGAGTGGTTATCCATCATTAGCCATTGAATCAAATATTCACATGGATCTACGTGGATCCACCATTAGAAGCAAATGCTTGGATCAGCTTTCCCGTGGTACTGGGATATTGGCAGTTGAGATGAGTCGCTGTGGGTACCCTGGTGAACCCCATGCTTAACCTACTATTGTCAACCATTGGTTGCTTATCCCCATAAATCTTACTATTCTCATTGATTGGTTCATATCCATATTCCTATCCAGCTAGTTATTGTTTATCCATTGCTTCTGTTAATTTTTATTCCCCCTTCACCCGCTAAACCAGCTAACCATTGGTTCGTTCATGTCCTTATCATTGATAAGCTAGTTAACCCTCATAATTCACTATGATTAACTATGATCCCCAAGAATGTTATAGTATAATGAATTCAATAGTTAAACATGCTAAACATAGTTAATAATACACTATGGTGTTTTTGGTTGGTTATCCCCAAAAACCATAGGACCAGTTCGCCACCTCTGATTCCGGAACCACGGCCGTCTCCCCTTGGGTAAGCCTGGGTGGCCCAGGTGTGCCTTCCGATACTTCGCAGGGGACCGCGAGTCCATTAACATCGACGCCTTGGAGGCGTGATGGAGGGTGAACCAGTCATTGACCAGGTGAATGCGTTAATGACCACCTACCATGATTTTAACATTGGTAAATGATGGGTAAATGATGGGTGCCAGCTTTATCCATTGTTTGGTGCCCTTCATGGTAATGATGGTTAGCAACGATTAATGATGGCTAGTGATTTTTTATGTTGACCAGATTAATGAACCAGCCATGACCGCCAATCATGGTCCCAGAATCGGTAACCACTAAACAAGTTGATTGATGGGATCATGGATTATTGATTTCTCAATTGGCGCTACCTATGGCAGATTGATGCTTCAACCATTGATCAAACAATGCATGGTTAATCAACAATAATTGCGGGCAGATTAACAATGAATTTATCAGCATTTTGATAGTAATATGCTCTGGTTAGACAACATATGAAACATCGATTAACACTACAATTAATCACTATTAGTAATGACGAATGGTTAATTATTGTTTTAGAGCAATTAGATTAACCAGTCAGTTCATTGACCAACCAAATGACCTGTCACTATTGGTGGTTTGTGGTTTTGAATGTTTTTTAATATGGGATGGTTGGTTGATTAAGCGCGGATTAATCAAAGTTGATAGCGCGATGTTGGTCAATCGACATTGCCCAATGACCCACGGTTGACATTGGCTAAATATGTTGTCAACAATGGTCAACAAGACTCTCAGGTAATGATCAAACATTAACCTCCGAAGAGTAATAGTGTGACACGACTCTGGTTGACACATGGGTGTTTCTCAAAATGGGGGTCCCCCCAAATCATCCAATGTACACCATTGTAAGAAACCATCCGTTTTTGGGGGTTCTAATGGCTTGGGACACCACGGTGGTGGGTGTACCTCATCCCCGGTGGCTCATGGGGGTGGTTATCTCGCCCAGGCAGCTTTTAGGGAGATCACTCCAATCAGTTTTTCCGATGATGAAGTGAAGGACAGTGCGCCGCTTCAGGCTGCTACCCAAAGCCAATAGGATCGTGGGGAGTGATAGGGTTTCTTATGTCTGGGATGAGCAGTTAAGCAGTTAATTGACGATTTATAACCAGTGGTCATGGTCGATATTGACTCATCGTTCTTTCAGTGGGTAGTTGATTCTGGTTGGTTATCTCAAATCTATCATATAGTGGATTGATAGTGGTGGATAGTCACCATGATAACGCCTAAGCAGTTACAAAAAGGCTGATAGCGATCGCAAGGCTGAATAATGGTTCCAGTAGTTTGGATGGGTTGGTGGATTGTGGCTGATCATGTTTGAAAACTGTAGACCAACGACGGAGCGCTATGGAGAAATCCTAGGGCAGGATGGCAGGTTCTGTAGCGCAATGACGTAATGCCTGGTAGGACAGAAATCCTAGGTCAGATGCCAGCAAGTCTCAGAGCAGAAGTACTGGCAGCATCGGTGTCGATATTTGCCAGCTCTCATCATGGTGACCAATCAGAATCTTTGGACAGTTCTGAGTCTCTTCACCATTCAAGATACGTGAAACACAAGATTCCGAAAAGAAGTGATGCCTGAAACATAATGGAACCATGGTTTTCGGTGTATTTTCCACATCCACCAGGGCCCATGTGAATGGTTCATGGTCAGAGTATGTCATCATGCTACCTACTGTGGTTCATCCATCCAACTTCCTTTCCAAGCAATTGAGGGACCAGCCAAACCAACCAAACTGTTAGGACCCAACTTGTGAATATGGAAGTGTGAGCCAATAACCACGGACCAAACTGCGGATCGAACTCCAAACCAACCAAACTATTGGGCTCCAACTGGGCATAACCCCATCAACTTCAGGGTTTCTGGATCTGCTGGGTTGGTGAAGGGCCTCAAAAAAACCACGGCTGCTTGCGCAGGACATGATTGGCAGAGTCTGTGGAGAAGCGGCCCAGGTCGGGAAAGTTGTGGGGCGGTGGGGCTGATTTTTACCATTGGCAATAGTGAAAATATGTGAAAATTGAGGGTTTTTTCATCAGTGGCAAGTGAACCACTCAATCACTAGTCCAATTCTGGAGAATTGTATTCAACATGGTGGTTGATTGAAGGATTTATACTTATTTATCAATTTTTAAGGGTACTGTAAAATGGGGGTCCTTAATAGCTGGCAGTGCCCCCGGAATCATGCATTTAAAGTAATCATTTTTAGCAATAAACCATCCATTTCACTGTTCCCAATTAAAGAAGTCACCAAATGATGGAAACTTATATTCGATATAATGTAGTGGTTGATTGAGTGATTTCTAAGCAACAATATGGCTTGTGTTTGCCAATGTGATTCATGCTTCTGAATCATGTAGTTTTTGTGGCTAAGAACTCGCCTAGGATCGTCATCCAATGGGTGTTTTGACTGGGATTTGCTGTTGATATCCTGACCTTGAGCAGTATCCTGGCGTGACGTTGGAAATCAGAAACTGAGTGTACCACCAGAGTAGAAATACTTGTTGCCACTAGTAGTGTCCAAGTGTTGTTGATGGATGCTGATGGTGTTTGATAGCTGTTGATGTTGATGGTTTATGTTATCAAATGGTATCACGTGTATATGTGTGTATATATGCATGCACATGTGTGTGCCTGACAAAACTATTGGATGAATTATGGTCTCGAGATTACACAGCTTGCATTCTTTGCTGCGTAGCCGATACACGAGGACCCACTTTAGGTTATGACAGGTTTGACTAGGCAATCAATTGGGTGGATCCAACTGCTATTGATGTTGTTGGTTGTTATCCCCATTCCTAGGGAGACTGCCACCTCACATGTTCTTGGTTGAACGTTGGTTTGATGTTCCAACTCTGCAATTTCCAAACTGACAAGAATCAACACCACGGAAATATGTGGTAGACTGAATGATCAAGAGCAAGGCAACCAACTTACTAGTTATACCACTCATACCAGTGATACCATGAGTTATACTATACATGAGTTATACCATGAGTTATACATACCATTTATAGCGTGACTTATACCAGTTATACCAGTTATACCATGAGTCTAATCAGTGCTCCAGCGCGCTCCTTCGTCTCTCCAGGAATCGGTTCACCTTCACGATTTCTGCGAGGTGGTGTGCCGAGCCACCTTCCCAAACAGGGAGGCATGCGGCGGTGCTGCTGGTGGGGACTCTGCAGGTTGTGCAATCTCCAATCAATCACCAATCAACCATAGATTAGCCACCGATTCACCCACCAATTGACCATAGTTGGTCAAAGCACCATATTGCAAACACCAGAAATGTTTGATGAAGCCAAGGATTTCAGAGCAAGCTCTTTGGGAGTACCGCACCGCTGGAGAAGCACCGCTGTTATCATAGGGGCTTGTTCTCGAATTGATTAATCATCATTTCCGCATTCACTGAGCTCCTTCTTGAGGCTGAGCAAAAGTGAACCAGAAATCTGCGCAAAATGACATAAGCATGTTTACTTACGGAGTAGAAAGAACGTAGAACCCTTATTCATCGTGAATTGACAACTATTGAATTAGTATTTGATCAATAGAAATGACTCAGAACTACTACTGCAATCATAATCACAAGTATGAAACATAAGGATCGATCACTCATCATGATTATTAATCATAATCACAACCCTTAGTATCACTCATATCTATGTCATCACCAATCATGACACAACCCTCGGCATTAACCAAGACCTTCCTCACCAGTCAACACCTTTGGCACCAGGGCAGGGAGGCGATGGTGGCATCCACCCCGAAGAGCACTCGCTTCTCGCCGGTGGGACGGCAGTCTACCAAGGTTCGCGAGGGGGTCAGCGCTCACGTGCACGCGAATCGTAGGGAGTTTTGCAGGGTTCATGGGCCTGCCATCAGAGGGGCTCGCAGTATCCGATTTGTGTGGCTTTGTCGCTACTTACATGCACCTACCGTACATCCAATAGCCATTATCAGAGACACGGACACCATTTCTGGGTGCATTTTAAGACAATGCCATGTATCACAGGTTTTTATTTGGATACGGATTAGGATGGATGTCCATGGCACCATGGCATGAACTCATAGACTCATATTAATGGAAAGATCATAAGGTCTTCAATGATCCTCAGTTGCCATTGTGATTGTTTTATGATGATACGTGTACCAACATTGTTTTCACTACTTAGTTTTGTGCATTAGCTATGACATGCTGAGACAGAACGCCACTAAAGTTGGCAAAACATTTATTTCCATTGTGCTAGTTTGCCTACATGATCACAACATTGACAAGTTCTTATGATAATCATTGATCATTATCACAGTAGTCATTATCATCATTTTCGTCATAATCATTGTCGCCGTGGTCAGCAGCATTTTCCTCGGCGTCATTGTGATCCTTTTGGACATGATGGTCAATCAGCTTCATCACCGCCACCATCTTGGTCATTGTCGTCGTCGTCATCATCATCAGCATCATCTCGCCAACATGTTCTTTCAAAACTTACTTTCAATCCTTGTCATCGTTGTCATTTGCTTCTTGGTCGATTGGAGTCATGACTGCTAGGTAATTTGTGTCTGCTTTATCAGATCAAGATTCACTGTTGCTGTGTTCAGTGTGCTCATCGCCATCTTCCTTATTTGTTTCGTCCATGTTTAACAATTATGTTCTTCGAGTTCATTTGCATCTCATTATCACCTGGTCATTTTTTTTGTCCCTTCATGAGGAGCACTAACATCAGTACCATGTTCTCGTTATAGCCTATAGGTCCATTTGTCCTAGCTCTGTCTCTCAAATCAGTCCGTGCTCATTTTTTCGTTATTTTCCGTTCTCCACCATCCAGACACCCAAATCTTCGACCATGCCCACCATCCCCAGGAGATCGGCAACAAACTGCACCATTTGCAGAGGGCTGTCTCGGGCAAGCAGCCGGGGAGCCGAGTCGGAGCTCAGGCCCTCAGCGTCCCCGGCCATGGTGCTTGTGGAGCCAGGGAGGTGTCCCTGGCCATGGCTCCTGATGGGTCCCAGCATAGCAGCTGCACAGATCGTTGATGCTGAGGTTGCAAGTGGATATGACCCCGAGATCTGCCTGCAGTCTGGAGTCCCAGTGGCAGGTTGACCAGTGCTTTAGCGACCCAACGCTGAGATGGTTCGGTCGTCCAGAGATGCTTCATACACGTCTCGCATTGTGAAAGATTTATTCAAAATGGGAGATGTTTTGTTCCCAAGATTTGGGCTTACATTTTTTGAACTTTATGCTTTATCCTGCGAAGAGCGGCAAGACTCATGCTTTCCATTGGCAGTTCTACCATGAACCATATTGTGCTGTGCTGGTATTTTGGTGGAGTCCTTTCACTGGTTTTGCACTAGGACGACGATGAGGATTTTGACAGGGACGTATGTAGTATTTTGGATTGATTAAGGTGGTTTTGCAAAATAGGGGTCCCGCCAAATCATCTAATTTGTTATCCATTTACATTATTGGGGTACCCCTAGTTTGAGAAACCACTGTATATTGTCAGGAAACCATTTTTGACAGACTTGTTTGCTGTTTTGTAGGTGGGTTGACGCGGAGGATTTCCTAAGTTGAACTATGCGCCACCTTGGTTTGTATTTGGGCTAGTCACTCGTAAGAGGTGAAAGGACTAGTTAGATACTTCAGACATGGATGATAGCGTCCAACACTCTGAGATCGAATTCTCATGCTGTGCTGACTGGTACTGGCGTGAATTAACATCTAGTAAAGGGAAGTGATCTTAAACTATATGACTATATGTGTTTTTGTTTAAACTAGTATACTTGTCTATCATCGGGATTGTGATCATCCATCGGAAGCCAAACATATTGACTAAACGTCAAAGACAATTCCCTTCAGTACTCGCTTCATCAACTATGGCTGTTGATCACCATCATTCATCATCGGTGGTTTTTCATCAGCCACTGCAACTCCTGATCAACTGGCCGTAATTGTTCCTGAGATGACGGTGGGTCACCGGGTCGCTTTTCACACCCCAAGTGGTCACGGTTGGACTGTTGGGATTAACAAGCATGAGCCCATCATTGCTAGTACTTGCTATTGATTCACTTTCGGGGATCAGTCGCAGGTTCCAAATATCCATTCCAAAGCTATCACGGGTCCTTGGTGGTCACAATTTGTGTGTTGGCAATGTGGTCAAGTGATGAGGGCCACCGACATTCCAATCCTGTGAATATAAATCATCCATGCTCTGTTTGTGAACGGTCTTTTTCTTTGACACATATCCCATCATTTAACGTTTGATTGCCTTGAAAACACATTATCATTATGCTTGGAATCTGTTGAGCCATGCGTGACAATCTGCAGTACCAGGCAGCAACTTGAACAAATTCTTTGAGGAGGAGTGAACGGTGAGGTTTTTTTAAGGTGAGAAATTTCACTAGAGCCAGGTTGCAGGGGCGATGTAAAATCAACGGGTTGCTGGTTGGTTTGAACACGGAGAGTTGGGTCAATGGTTCGCAGTATTGTGGGGAACCAGTTTTTGGGAACCGTCATCAATCTTAAGTCGATCTTCAAATAATACCAAAATTGGTTCCCACTGGTTGATGCTTAGGAAAGGCCACAATCGTGGTTATAATGTCTGATCATAGGTAATTTAAAAAAAGGCAAGAATGGGGGTATCTACCAACTCTATGGCGACAACGCTCACTACTCCAACCATCCAAGAGCCATGGGTAGTGAAGCCATCGCGAACAGCTCGGTGGTACAGCGCCTGTGATGCAGATGGTAGAGCTTCACGGTTGATACTTATGCTTGATGAAATCACCAGGATTAGATCCAATCATTGGATGAACATTTGATGAATATCATCATTTGTGATTCGCTTCCAATGATGGGTAGTCGCAAAATGTTTGGGTTAAATGAAGCAGGGGGTTGTGGAGTCCCACCAACGCGCGGATTGTTGTTCACCAGCAATAGAGGGCATACCCTGCTCAGAGTTGGTTGATAATGACATAGTTTCGACAGAACTAGCAGCACCAATCATGATCAATATTGTTAAGATGAAGACATACGATTCAAGAAGCACATTTTTTTACACAGTATATACAATATGATACAGTTATGTTTCAGATATGTAAGGAAACACTATTGAAACATAGCTAAACTCCTCCTGCCAAGGCTGAGAACAAACACACCGAATCTCAGGATCTTCGTTTCTGTTTCTGTTTGCAGGCGGAACAGACCTACCCATCCCTGCAATCAAGCGTCCAGCGTACGCGCGAAGAAGCTTGCAGTCGCGAGCGTGGCTGCCTTGCTTCTACATGCCTTTTGTGGCATGTGGCTTGGGTTAAGCACAGCAAATAATTGCTCAATTATATTATGTTTATAATATGATATTTCATATATGTCATCATTTTTAGCAATGCCAAATTGATTTTAATGGTTCATCCTGCGTTTCTCGGAACATCATGGCAAGTGGCTGACATTGATTGGCGGTTGAGATATTGATTGTGATTGCTAATATACAAAATTTGAATCATTGTTCGTGATTGATATTGATTGACATATGCTGGTGAATCACCATGCTTACCGATGGTTAATAGTACTGAGGGGTTACCGATAGTCAATGGCTAAGAGAGTTCATGATGGCCAATCGTGTTTCTTGCTAACGCTGGTGGATGATGGTTCATGATGGTGTCACATGGCGTTTCAAGAAAAACAGTGTCTTGATCACAGATTAATGATCGTATAGCCTGCTCATTTAAGCATCATTGAACCGGTACAAAACACCATCAGCATTTACTTGTTGATCATAATCTTGATCATTGATTAGCATTTAGTTGGTTAAATGAGCATGAGGATGATCAGCATTTACTTGTTTAACCAACAATTAGATTGCTGATCATCCTCATCGGTGTTAAGTACCTGTTCAATGACGATTCCGTGTGGAGCTGTACCTTGCCACTGCGGTGGCTTGCCACGCTGAAATCAGCTGAGCCCCTAAGGGGAGTTGATGCCGGTGGTGGCCGTGACATATAGAGCTGGTGTAGCCAGCAGTCCTGGTGCTGTCCCAGCACCGGAGGTGGCTCTGGAAGGAGCTCATGGAAGCGAGCCAGAGCGCTTGGAGATTTGAAACAGACCGCTGTTCGCTGCAGCCCGGGTGGTGCCCCCGTAGGTTATGAGTACAGATATGTGCAGATTTGGGGAGAATTGGCTTGACAAAAATGAAAGACTTAAATTATTTTGCAACGTGCTTCACTATTAAAAAAGATGATTGTAGATATGAAACTATAGTCTAATTTCATACTTAGATGACTTTTTAAGCTGCTTGATGGTGATGATCAATGATGGACAATGATGATGGTCGAGGTGGTCAACCAGCTTTTGATGCTTGGTGACAGAAATTGACCAACAACGAGACTCTGAAGAGCGTCTATAACCACCGCTGAGGATTGGTTTGCAGGCTTTTAGAACGTTATCACTGTGAATGATGGCTGCTGGTTCAACGGCACCAACAACCCATGGTGAAATAACCACGTACACTGACCACAGTAAATTGATTATAGAGGGCCAGGTGCAACTTACTGGCGGGTCTTTAATATTGGATATTTGAGGTTATTACTCATCACCATGGATATAGAATCGAATAGTATTCTAGGTCTACAACCATTCTAGGGATTATTTGAATAATTTCGACTTACAATCACTTTTAAGCATTAGTAGAATGATAGATAGAAGTAAATGGAATAGTAATAGAATCATGACATATCTTTGAATCGTCAAAATGACCATGGAGATCCATGGATTATAAGTTGTGACCATTATCCTTGAGTCATTTTGAATTATAGCAATAGAATAACCTATCTATGAGATGGTTTCTATGAATCATTTCGAATTACTGAGCTTACGACTTACAACCCATGGATCTCCCTGGTCATCTCGTCCCTGGACTCGCACCGCTAACGCCGCCGTGTATGGCTCTAGCAGAACCTGGGGGGTGCCGTGCGGCCACAGAGGCCACGGGTCCGGTGGGTTGCTGAGTGAAAGCTCGCGACTTTTCGTGGATGAACGAGGTGAAGTTATATGGTGGTTTCTCAAAATAGGGGTACCCACAAATCATCCAATTATAACCATTTACAGTAGTAAACCAACCATTCTTGGGGCTCCCTATTTTGAGAAACCACCATATGGCTATGGGTCAATAATGGGTAATATCTTAGTTAATAACCAACAAAAATAGCTGGTTAATGGTGAATAGCAGGGGATGATGACTAACAATTATTGGGGATATGTACAAACTATATGGCTATGGGTCAATATTAACCAACCAATAACGGGGGATAAAAACCAACAATAATAGGGAAAACAATTGTTAATGATACGGGAACCAGGGGTACAGGGTTCTGACCCATAGCCATAGCCATATCAGTAGATTCATGATAGTTCAGAATTGCATCTTTGGCTGCTTGCAACCTTTAGAATTTGGTTGTTTCTCAGGATAGGGAAGCCGGAAGATGGGTGGTTTGCTATAAATGGTTGATAAACTGGAGGAATGGGGGGGAACCCTATTTTGAGATACCACCATATATGGGGTATGGGGTCAATAGTAACCATCCTACAATGGATGAATGAACATACTAACAAAGAGTAGTTTGGTCATTCCTTTTGGTGATCACTGAGGTACCAGGGTTTTGACCCACAGCCATATACATACCATGGTGGATTACGGGTAAGACTCATTGATACAGGGAATGTAGCGCTTAAGGATGGCAAGATTTAACCCGCTGAGAAACTTGAAAACATAAGCTTACTGACCACCAATCATATGGAGTTTGTTTTAAAATGGGGGTACCCATCAAATGGTCAGTTCATTATTGTAAATGGTGAATGACTTGGATGACTTGGGGGGGTTACCCCTAGGGCTTGTAAATGGCGGCGGTGTTGTCATGGAGCTCACCGTGGTCGTGACGAGGATGAAGCTTTAGTTATGGTTCTAGTGGCAGTAATACTGGTGGTGGTAGCAGCAGTGATAGTTCTTGCTCACTCACGTATTGTTGGCCGCTACATGCCATTGTTGCTCAAACATAAACTTATGCCATGAACCCCTATAGACCATCATTGTCAACCACTAGTGACTATATAGCTATCAACAACGATTGCCAACCATCATGAATGATTGATCAAACCTTACTGATTCATGATTAACCATCATTGTTAGCCGTTATGACTCATGATTCTTGTTTATTGCTGGTCATAATTTTCCATTCTTCATTTTTACTGATCGTTGCAAACCATTTCTGACCATAGTGAATGTGCTGATTTTTGTCAACTGGTTTTAAAAGATTGTCAACGAGCACTAGCCATCACAAACAAAGGGTTGCGTCAAACTTGCATGGTGGCTCATCACCACTTCGGTCTGGGCAGAAGAATTAGGAGCATCCCAGGTCCGATCTTTGGTGGGAACAACTTTGCGTTGGTCAAAGCTACCTTTTTTGGGTAGATGCACGCTTGTTCATAACCCCTACCACAAATGGTTTATGAAAACAGCTGGATGCTCACTGTTTTCTGTAGATCCAGCTTATTTGTTGATAAATGATAGATATCACCACTTCTGGATGAACTGATGACTTAAACAGATGGTTTAAACTCATTGTTTATTGATTGTAAATCAGTTATTTGATGGCAAATCACCGCTCTTGGTGTATGAACACAGCGAGATCTACAGTTAGAGAAAACCGCTCAAGTTTTCATCCGTTCCTTGACCATTGTTGGTGGATCCGTTGTCGCACTATCGCAGCCATTTTTCGTGCAAGCCACATGCCTAGATCGGGCCTCCACCCTTTTTTCAAAAGTCGTTCGGACCATGCAGATCAACTTGGATGCAGGGGTGACCGTGAAACCCATGGCTAATGCCATGGATCATCAGTTGCCGGATGATGAGTTCGATGAAAATTCTCCGCGCGCTTTGTTTGACACAGATTCGCCCGCGGCCAATCGAGTGCTGAAGTTGTCGCCCAAAATCCGACGCCGGAGGCGAACGGCTTCGGTGGTGGTTGAGGAGATGCAGATGTGGGAGGCGATGCGACAGCCTGTAAATGCGTCATCTCGGTGGCGATGCTTCGGTGCAGAAGATGTTTATCCGGTGCATCTTGCCGCGTACTTCGGGGACGTTGCGTCCGCACTTTGGTTTCTGAACCAACGGAGTGGTGAGATGAAGAGGGTCACATCGGAAGGCAGGGGATGAAATAACAAAGTTGTCGTTGTTTGGTAGGTTGATGCAGATTGATGTAGGTTGATGTAGGTTGGTGTTTTTGGGATCAACTGATTCATCCACATATCATGATCACTTGATAGTGTTATAATCGATTCTGACATGACTGGTGCCTTGTTCCAGTCTGCGATTCTTCACAGATCTTCTCAGTCCGAGCTCGTCCAATTCCAAGAGGTTGATAGACTGATGGGTTGCATCATAGCCATGATTGACAATAGTTTTTGCCATCATCAACTGATTCGGCATGAACGATAAACCACCATTAATTAACAGTCGTTAGAACCAATCAGCTGATTCTCATTGATTAAGTATAATTGATGCTAGTAATTAATTGCAAACCACCATAAACTATCGTTGCACATCACGCAACCATCACTATATGTCTGGTTGCGAATATCTCCCGTGAGGTCGAACTGCTGTAGACATTGCCCGAGACTTCAACACGCTGGGCTCGCATGATCGATTCATCGCCTTGATCGAAGAAAAAGCGATGGCCAGCTGAGAGCTGTTGGCCGTGCTTGGCCATGGACGTTTCTGTAGGGAGAACCCATCAACCACATGCAACACGGTGGTAGGGAGAATGGTTCACATGGTGAGTCCTGACTTTTTTTTCGTATGACAACAGTGGTTAGCAAATGCTTAATGGATCTTAATGGTTTTGTGATTACTTCCTTGATAGCCATGATCACCAACCGTTGATCGTTAATGAGATGATAAGCTGTGATGGACCATGGCCGTCAACAGGCCCACGGCAATGATGCCGACGACGACATCGACTGCCACGCCGTGGTCGCGTCGTAGCCAAGAAGAACCAACAACGGGGTCATTATGAACAGCTTCGGCTGTTTTTTGTTCAAGCCATGTGGTGGTTTCTCAAAATAGAGGACCCCTAAATCATCCAGTATTAATCATGAACCATTTTAGGCGTAGCCCTATTTTGAGAACCACCATGTGAGCAATTTTCAGTTGAACCCAGCAATGGGTTAACCCAAAAGCATCCAATCTGCTGGCCATAGCTATATGTTAGCCGCCACGAATCGATGGGTTGGGATTGGTATAGCCATTCCAAAGCTCAAACGAATGAGCCGCTGCATGGTACTCTCGTTGAGAGGATTGGATGTTTTCGAGATGCGGATCCCATTTTTTTGGTGATTTGACATTTACCTTTTAACTCATCTGGAAAACAAATTCCATGGGGTGCCTCCAAAGATCAAAAAGAGCATTAACTAGTATTATCTATCATGAACTATCGTTCAATTCACCAACATCCATGATAATTTGCCAACATTCATTCCCATGGTTAGCCGCACCATGTGGCATTTTTTGATCTTCGGACTGAGCACCTGGGTGTTTTTGGCCCCCTGCCACACTGCTCCCGTTGCCCAGAGCGTTGCAGAGCGTGTGCCCCAAAGCTGTCCGCGGTCAGGCTGCCAATGCAAAAAGTATCGCAGAGCTTGGTGTCAGGGTGGAGCAGTTGACGTGGGGTTCAGCACCAAAAGTTGGTTGCAGGTGTCTTGGGTGGAACTGTGTGGAAGCAAGATCTTGTGTGGAAGTTCCACCCAAGAGTGTGCTTAGTGATGGAGTGATGGACCTCCGTCCTGGAGACCTCAAAACACCCTCCGATAAGTGATGGCTTTGAGTGGAGATCCATATTGACGCCGGTGAATCACAAGCTGCTGAGCAGGTCAAGATGGGGAGTCTATTGACAGCTGCATTTGCTATCACAAGCCACCACAAACGAACATCAACCATTACAAAACATGATCGACCGTGTTTGAGTCCGTGCTGGCCATCATTGACCATCGTTAACCATCATTAACCATTATCAAGCCATTGACTATGATTAATTAGCCATCATTGAGCCATCATTAACGATTATGACACTAACCATCATCAAACCATTCTGAACGAGTATTGACCGTGATTAACTATCGTTAAGCCATTATTAACCATTATGATATTAACCATTATCAAACCATTCTGAACGACTATTCACCATGATCAACCATCAATGGGCAATTATTGACCGTTATGAGCCACTATCAAGCCGCCATGAACCCATTAACCATTGGAAAGAGCCATCCCCAAGGGGATCAGCCGCGAAAGAAAACTGTTCTCAGGCAGAGTGGGCACGGTGCAGCAGAGGCGCTGCGGAACGATGTTTATTAGTGAGGTGAATGGTGGGTGATCATGGTTGATGGTTGATGATGGTGGGTTTAATGGTGGGCTGAATGGTGGTTGATAATGATGGCCAATGATGTTTTATAATGAATTGATCATGGGTAATCATGATGGCGAATACTGGTTGAACATGATGGTTAATGATGGTCAAGTGATATTTTGTGATGGTCAAGTGGCGCTGAAGTGATGGTGAAGTGATGGTCAACTGATTGTCAAGTGCTTATTAGTGATGGTGAAGTGGTGGTTGACAATCATTGTGAACGGTGGTTATTACTGATGGTTCATGATGGTGAACAACAGTTATAGTATAAACCATCATATGATCAAATGCAGTTATAAGCCATGATAAGCCCACGAACTTGCATTCCACATTCAGCTTATCCTACAGATACTAATCACCCACAAGCAGAGTACTGGTAAGAACAACCAATTCCACGAGTGGCCACTGCTGGTTTGCTGGACTGATCAGTGACAAACCCCTTGGGACTCGCGCAGCTCGTTGCGCGAACAGGAAAACTCCGTGGATGGTCACATATAATAAACGTCTATTGATTGTTAGGCATACACAGATGGACACAGATGAAGCACTACCTATAGATATTCCAAGTACGGCATATTTCGCTTCATTTACCCATCAAAATGACTCAATTTTACGGTTGATATACCGTAGATGGAGTATTTCGGGGTAGCCCCGCCAGGTGGTCATCCAATTGGTTGGGCGGGATTCACACCATATCAATTCATTCCACCATGAACTTCCCATGGCAAACCATGGATTTCATAGTGTCACCATGTAATCAGTACAAACCATTGATTTCCACCGCATTGATTTCATTCGGGAAACCCACTGCAAACCATCCATTCAGTTCAGTTCCACCCTTCCCTCTCCAGTCCTGTGCGGCTTCGCTGGCAGGTCCCTGGGTGCAGAATGGTTGCAGAGGTGCGGAAAATTCGCTGTGGTGCAGATCACATCAGAAATCCAGCAGCTGAGGACCATCATGATGGTTGGTGAGAGTGGTTCGATGATGGTTGAATGGTGGTCCAATGATGGTTCAATATGGTCCAATGATGGTTCAATGATGGTCCAATGATGGCTGACAAGTAACAAGGCTATGAAGGTAACGTCATGGCGGGCTCGCAGCAAGTTATGTTTTGATTTCTCACTGGCAAGGCTGGAGTGATTTCTCACATTTAAAGGGGTGCAATGGGTTTTAACCCAACGTGAAACTTCGGGGGGCCCACCTTGTATGGTTAGCTTCTTGATTGATGACGAACTATGGTCAACTATGGCTACTAATCATTGTCAGCATTCCTTTGGATTGATGGTTAGTGATGTGTCACCATGATTTTGATAGACTTTAGCCGGCTATTGCTTGAGGACTGAAATGTTTGATCGTGCAAAGCAACCTGATAACACATGTGACAGTCGCAGTAATCATGGACAGCTAAGCGTAGCGATGCTTAAAGATTTTCAATGCCGGTCAACTCTGGCTAATGGTGGTTCGTGATGGCTGATCAACAATTCAATAGGGGTATGAATAACCAAAGCTAACTAGTGGTTGATGATGCGTTGCTAGGGGTGAAAACCCACAGTAAGTTGAACAGAGTATCATCAAGTATCAAGCAGCATCTCACTGCCCGTTTGTGACCAGCATCGTTACGATTGCATTTCGAAACACCTGACTCAAGCTGTTTCGTAGCAATGCAGCCGCAATCACTGGGTTGCCAGGATTCAAAAAGAAAGAGTGGCGGTGCAGTGCTCAGGTGAATGGGTAAGGCGGGAGCAACACCACTGGGCCCAAGCATCAAGGGGGTCGCTGGTGGTTGATGGTTGTTCTGAACAGTGATTGAGGATGGTGCATGATGGTGAATTCATGCTCAGATATGCTTAGTTACAGTGGTGAAATGATGGTTAATTGATAGATTTGGAGCACCGGTAACCTCTGAAAACGCTGCTGAGTTGAGTGCAACCATCCACTGGGGAAACACACAATTGGTCATGTGGACGATCTGTATCTCATGGCCATAGGTATCCACTGGAGGGTACACGCACATCATGCACGCAACTCATGTGCAGACCTTATTTGAGCGTATCCGACCATATCTTTATTTGCCTGTGCCATCCATGGACGTGGGATATGGACCTGGATTCTGATAGTACATGCTTAGGGTAGGTTGGACAGCTGGTAGCTGGTCAGCCTTTAGATTGCATCATTGGCAATGCCGGAGATGAGGTAAACATCGTGGCGTTTTCAAGGGTCTCAGAGTGCCTCTCAAACCACAATCATAGTGATCAATAATGATCAAAAGCATGATCAAACCATAATTCAGTACAATTTCGTGTGGATCCAGCCATGATTTGATACAATTTTCTGTGGATCAGCCGTTGGTTCAGCTACCTTCAGTTCTGATCTTCCCCTGGAAGCTGCCGGTCCCCCATGGCCCCGGTGGTCGGCGTCCAAGGCGATGGTCCCGACGCCAAGCGGGCGAAGGGAAGCGATGCCAAGGGCGGCGAGGTCATGTCGCTGGAGCAGGTCCTGGCGAAACGAAAGGAGGAAAACAAGGCGCGACCACGGAGGGTGTGCCCTGGGGGGTGTGCCCTGGCGGTGTGGCCCTACCTGGGGATTGCCCCTGGAGGGTGTGGGTGGCCCTGGGGCATGGGGGGATGACCTGCTGGTTGGGCTGTGAATCAGCTGGTTTGATTCAGAATCCTGGAGAAGAGTGGACTTTGATGCATTTGGGCTGTGCTTCAGCCTGGATGATGGGAAGATCCCGGGTTCTTCGGAACCCTCAGCGACTTGTGGATCCGAGGCCCCCAAGTTGAAGTTTGTGTCCAAGAACGACCGCGAGAAGCAGGGTCCACTCAGTGGGATGTCGGTTGGGGCGCCACTACGGGGCTGAGGGGTTCCCAAGACTTGTTGAAGTTCATCAGTGAATTGGATGACCTTCAGCTATCCTTCAGCTATCCTTCAGCTATCCCTCAGCTATCAACAAAGTATTCCCATTATTCATCAACTGAGAGACCACATCCGGCAAGTTCAACATGCTTAAAGGTCTATTGAAGAACAGAAACGATTTCATATCCATTGTGGAAAAGCTGGACATGGAACGGAAGACTTCAGCTGGCTTGCTTTTTGCGCTGGGCCGATCGATGATTCCCAAGGTGGAACCTGGTAGACCCCATGGCATGCCATGGTTGGTCCTGCCGCAGTTCCCTAAGGAATGCGGCCAAAGAAGCGGACAAACAAAAGGCTGAACAGAAGAAGAAGGTGTCGAGTCGCATTTGTGGTGACTTCGACCGTTGAAATTGCGAGGAACGTGGTGGTTTCTCGAGCCAGGACTTGGGGTACCCCAAAGCTATGGTTGGTTTACTACTACAAATGGTTACCATAGTGGATGATTTGGGGGGTCCCCTACCTTGAGATAACACCCACATTGGTTTGTGAACAGCTGTACAGTTCTCAAGATAAGAACGGCTAAAAACATTGCAAAACATCAACCCCCTTTGCTCGTGGCAATGAACATTGCTGTGAATTGCTGTGCTCCTGGCAGGCCGAGGAGGCATCAAAACGAAGAAAGGACCCTTGCTGACATCATTAGACGTGGTGAAGCCGCAGATAGCTTTTGCAGATATAGACATGCCGACATGCCGTCTGAAGTTTCACCATCAGGATCTTACCGCGACATTTTGGACTCCGAATTCGATGTGGAGCTTTTAACACGACAACGATAGCACAGTAGCACTGCAGGATAATTGGACCAACAGCTAGAGCGAAACCTTCACAACCGCTGTCATCACTTGCGCCATGGCGTGTCGGGTCCTTGCCCGTCCCTATGCACAGCCGGGATATCCTCAACCAGGTGCCTTGTTACGGCACAGCACTGTAGTGCCTTATGACTATCCGAAACGACTCGTGGGAAGTTCTCTCCCTGGCCTGGTAGAGTTTTTGCAAAGTCTGGGTCTCCTTGGTTACTTCGAAGCAGTCAGGAGATGGTGTGATGAACAGGGCGCCTGCGATGTCATGGAACTGGTGGAAAATGCCGATGACTTGGCTACGGCTCTCATGCTGCCGCCAGGCAAACGAGAGGAGTTGAAGAACGGAGCTGCTGTGGCCATGGCCATCAGGGAGAATCAAGGATCCAAAGTGAAGGATGTGAAGGAAAAGCCGAAGACAGGGCATTTGAACAAAGCTTTCAGCACTCCGGTGA
>VSDK01010353.1:48832-53832 GCA_009767595.1 Symbiodinium kawagutii | reverse complement strand
TAACCATAAGACCATCCACTAAGACCATATTAGTTATATGGTTTTAGTGATAGTCTTATGATAATTAACGGCTGTGGGTCAATACTAACGAACCAATTAATGGAGGATTTACCAATAATTAGGGAAAACAATGGTTAATGATGGGGGAACCAGGGGTACAAGGTTTTGACCCACTGCCATATGGCTAGTGATGGATTAACATGGGTTAACATATAATAACCATATAATAACCATAGTTAACCATGGTTAATCCATTATTATACTTCTTATTAATTAACCATATTAGTGATGGATTAACATGGATTAACCACATAGATGGTTCATTATCATAAGATTAACCACTATGGTCAGTTATATGGTTGGTTGAACTAGATAGCTGGTTAACCAGCTGGTTGATGGTTAGCAATGGTTAGTAATAGGGGATAACAAGCAACAATAATAAGGGATATACCAGCTATATACCATGGGTCAAGCAGTTAACCAACCAATTCCATGGGGGATAATGACCAACAAGTTTATAGGGAAAACAATGGTTAATGATGGGGAACCAGGGTTATGGGGTTTTGACCCATAGCCAGATAAAACGAGTCACTACCCTTTGGTAAACCAACCTGGCTCCAAAAAAAATGAGGTGAAATGATCAACACGTGAAATGATCAACACTGATGGTCGAGATAGTGGAGCTGAACTGGGTGATAATTCATACAGTAGTCAAGATAGTTGATGCAACCAACAGTGATGATGATATAACTCCATCAATGATGGTTGTAGCAGCAACGATGGGGGGTTAGAACAATGGTGGAGGTATAAGAATGGTGTATTTGTAAGAATGACAGGGATGCAACAATAAGAACCAACACTATCAATATTAGTCAGTGATAGGGAACAAGAAATACTTGCCGAGCACAAGACGCATATGACCTACTGTCAGGGAACACTAAAGTAACGGGGAGATCGCCAACAGCGATCAACACGGTCAAGAATGGTTGATAGTGGTCATAGTGATGTGTTCAATAATAGGGATATCATCAACCATAAGCCACCAACAGCGAGCTCAATAATCCACTAGCCAACAAGAATCGGGATATTACAGGCAAGCATAGAAAATCATGAGCAACAAGATCCAACAACAATAGAGATAATAAGCAACAATAACCACAGGAATCTTACAACCAAGAATGGTCATTTGGCTTCGGCACCCTGCAACATCCTGCTGTTGGAAGCCGATCCAGGCGCCACCTCGACACGCCGAGTTTGAGAACTTGCGGGACCAGTTTTTGGAGCAATACGCTGGAAACATCCACGCGGAACTGGGTAAAGGATACAAATTGACACCTGCAGAGGTGGCACCCTCCATCAAGGATGTGGGCGGATGTGGGTGGATGTGGGGTGGCGCTGCGGCGCTGGTGAGAGATTCTGCTGGTCGCATTTTGGAGCTAAGGGTGGAGGTTGGTAGAGGAACTTTTGCGGACCGCACGTATCTATAGTTTCCATATTTAAGACATTTAAGACTCCTCAAAGGAACCATGAGACTTGTGGATGTGCGTTAGCCTGGTCAACGGCCCACCTTTCACTAGGGTGGATAGGATGTGCATACTTCGTAAGGGCTGTGTTCATCTGTGTTCTCTCTGCTCATTTCACTCTGCAGAACTTTGGAGTTTTGTGGGATTTGTCATCTAGAGCCACCCTGACCAGGAGAAATTTGTGCAGGAGCACAAGGAGATTGGAACCTCCCCGGATTACGGTTTTCATGGCACGCGCATGGCCAACATTCCTTCCATCTTAAGCACAGGCCTCAAGGTGCCCAACCAAGAGAGCGGAGTGAAGGTGGCGAATGGTTCTGCCCATGGTGTCGGCATTTATACTGGAATGCCAGGCGGGTAAACGCTGAGCAAGGTGAAAGAAGTGTGAATCAACCGATCATCGGTAGGTTCGACAAGTGGAGTACTCTAACTTAACTCCAGCGACTTAAAGATCTTTTTTGGACCAGGAAATCATTGTTTGTCAACAGGCTTTGGGTCATTCCGATGCCCAGGATGGAAATCCCACGATGTGGAAATCCCTTTGAACGAACCAAATGATTTTGTTCACATTGACATGGCAGCAGTAACTTCCGTGTCTGAAAAAGACGGTTCAGTCACAATTGACGCTGAGAATCGTAGAACAGCAACAATAAACACCATCAATTGAGTGGCGCAAAAGCCATGAGATTTTTAGCGTTTTTGGGATATGATCGATATAGCAATATAGCCATATAGCCATTAAAGATTATATTTTTGGCAAGGGATCTAGTTGCGCCACCATAGAGACTCCATCAGCCTTCCAGGAAATCTTTGGATCTCCAAAGGCTTCAGCGACAGTTCCAACATGTTGATCTGTGGTGTGCTGGATCCTGACGCTCCCCCGCGACCCCACATCCCGTTACCGGGCTCCACTGCCCAACCTACGCCCGCCACTGTGGGCCTCAAAGCTGGTCACCGAAATCATCACCGACCTGCAACGGCACCTTCGGCTGCTACACCGGCTCCTGTGTACAGCTGCACGGAGTTCCGGAAGACCGATGAGATCAAGGTGAGTGATCTGTACAAGCTGATGTAATTGTTTCTGGTGAGCTGTTGCCATGCTGGCGTAGTTGTTTCTGGTCGGTCGCTGATTGCTTGATAGGTGGCTGCCATATGCTGCCATTCTGGGCTGTGTTGATCGTTGTTTTCTACTCTTCACCAAAGAAACCAAATATGGGCAATATGTACGTTTCTCAAAATAGGGGACCCCCAAAAATGTCTGGTTTATTCGTGAATATCGGATGATTTGGGGGACCCCCATGACCTGAGAGAAACCACCATCAAAATGTGATGCATCGCCCACTTGTCTTCCCAAATGTTTCCACCAGCTGTTCATAGCTGTTCTCATCAGTTCTTGCACCGCAGGTGGTGGGGGCAGCCCGCGTCATTTTCAAAGAGGAACGCGTGGCCCCGCTCTTCATCGCCCAGCCCACGGGGTCCCAGGAGATCTTCATCCCGGCGGCAGCAGGTGTCGCACCTGCCCGGGGTGGCAGCAAGGGCCAGGTCTTCATCCCCGAGACCGGCGACGTCGTCTGGGACTGCTGGGAGGCGGTCCGCGGCACCCACGAGCGTCGCATGAAGCGCCGCGTCGTGGCCAAGGAGCGGCAGCTGCAGCGCCAGTCGTTGCGGCTCCTGAAGAGCACAGAACAGGCCGCGGCGTAGCTCGGCGTAGCTCGGCGGCTACGCGACTGCACTGGGGGAGGGGCACTGCTTAAAGCAGCTTGCGCTGCTCGGCTCGGTGTGTTGTACTTTGGTATCGCGCGGAAGTTATCTAGTTATAACTTATAAATAACTTTGAAATTCTTATATATAACTTCAAAATAACTTGATAACTTCTAAATAACTTATGTTTTTTTGAGGCTAGTTACGCGGAAGTTATGAAGTTATTTCATAGTTATCATTGAAGTATAAAAAAGTTATTTTGAAGTTATGAAGTTATGTAAAATTGATTTTTCAAAGGTTTTTCGTTTCAAAAAATAACTTTTTTGGATTTTTTCTTCTGAAATTGGATGATTGCAGCAACATGGCTCAAATCTTGAAACAGTTCAGTTCTTCACAGAAGTTTTTGGGCAAATTGATTGCTCTGCCACACTTTGGAGACCTGCGCAGAGAGCAAGCGAAACGCTTGATAAGCCTTGTGAACAAGGTTTCTCTGACGGTTTCTCTGTGCGAGCCTGTGCTGAACGCATTGGATGATGCGTTGTGGGGAGAAGAGTTAAGCAACGAATTGAGGTCTTGCTTGGCAAGCCGCATCAGTGAGACTGAGGATGGCTGTTCGAAGAGAAAAAAGCAGCAAGACTACTGTGCCTTGCCTCACTACCTAACGCAAGGTTGGTGGCACAGACTCGAAGCGGCTGTGAACGAGGAAGAATCCTTAGAGCTTCTTTGCAATTTGGCAGGTAGATTGGGTTTACGCAACCCATCGGAACCCACCAACGGCACATTGCTGACGTTGGCTTTCTTGGTTGGCAGAAACCAACCGATGAAGAGAGATGATCAGAAAGAGCTCTTGAAGAAACATCGGTCGAAAATGAAGACTTTGTTGTCAAAGTTCGACACCCCTCCAGTGCTGATGATGGCGCTGCCTTTGGAGGTGTGTGAATGCCCTCCGGTCTTGTTGCGCGCAGCTTACCCTGAGGGTTTCGAAGCTTCGACGCCCCTGAAGATAAGCCTGAGAGAAGTTTTTCGATTGGCCGCGGCTTTTCCTTTGAGGGACAGGGACTCTGCAGAGAAAGGTAAGCCAGCTGAAGCCTCCATAGACAAGGTGCCTGAGACATCAGAACTTTTGAGTTCTTTTGCTGCGTCTATGGTGTCCAAAGTCTTGGACAAAAAGGCGTCCGAAGCATTGGAATTTCAAAAGGCGGCTGGGGAACCAAGACCTGTTCCTTTACCAAAACAATTGGCAATTATGGACAAACCATTGGAAGAAACGCCCGCTCCACCAAAGGTCGGACAAAAGGAGGTCTGCGAGTCTCCGGGGACGATCATTGCTGGTTTCAAGCGGGCTTTGCAAGGTCAAGCTGGTGAAGCAGGAGGTTCGAACACGAGCTCCTTCAAGCGACCAGCTGCTTCGCTTTCTGAGGAAATGAAGCAGGGAGACTCTGAACGTGATGAGCCTTCGGTTTTGCGCAAACCAGCTGGCAAAGGACAATCTTGCAAGAAGCCTGCTGGAAGTTTGAAACGTCCAGCAGGCAAGGTTGGGACATCCAAGAAGACGGCCGACAAACCTGCTGGGTACATGAAGATGTATCCTCACGGCTGTGCAAAGTGCAGATGGAAACCGGGCTGTACCCCTTCTTGCTACAGACAGCGGGGGGAAATCTGAACGGGTGCGAGACATTGAGATTGTTGCTACGGTGTAAAAGAAAAAAAGGGACTGAGTTTAGAAAGGATGTTGGACTTGTCAAGGACTTGTCTGTTGCTTGCACACTACCCCCC
>VSDK01010353.1:38154-48808 GCA_009767595.1 Symbiodinium kawagutii | reverse complement strand
TGATAAAAGACTATCTGCGCGATGGTCATGTTTTATCGACTGCGAGTCGTTTGGTACGCTGTACCACCATTGACTGTGCGTCAATGTTGTTATCTGCGTGATAACACATATATTAATGTCCACTGTGTGTGGATATATATCATCTGCGAGATGATATGTCGACTGCGGGTCGACCATGCCATCTGCGGGATGGCCTTTTCTTGTGTTTGTATCATCTGCGCGATGATATTTCGACTGCGTGTCGAAGACACAGTTATCTGCGGGATGACTGGACGCTTTTATGGATTATCTGCGAGATGATCCAGGACCGGTCAACTGTGCGTTGACCAAAGCATCTGCGTGATGCATTTGTCGACCGCGTGTCGCTGTCATCTGCGAGATGACGCAGGCGATGTTGACTGCGCGTTAACATCGGTGTGATGGAAGCCGCCGCATCCTTCGTGCAATTTACTTATAAACAATGTATACGATCTGTCCTTCTGGATTTTTTCGTGTACTTGAGAACATCAATATATATATATATGTGTGTGTGTGTGTGTAGTATACAAAGAAATATTTAAATATTGACTAATCGTTGCCGCTTCCTTGCTACAGGTACGCGATGGCTGCTTCGACGTCAGACGAGGAGGAGGAGGAGAGTGTAGAAGAAGAAGTTGAAGAAGAAGAGGAAGAGGACAGAAGAGACTCAAAGACTGCCGTGCTCACGCCCCGTGACACAAAGGGCGTCCCTGAGAAAGGAGATGGTCACAAGAAGTCTGACAAGCACGACAAGGAACGTCGTGAGAAAGAGAAAGGAGATGGCCACAAGACGTCTCACGAGGAACGTCGTGAAAGAGAGAAGGGAGATGGCCATAAGAAGTCTCACGGTGAAAAGCGCGAGAAGGAACGTCGTGAGAAAGAAAAGGACAGAGACAGACGTCACCGGTCTGACAACACAGAAAAGACAAAGGACCGCAAGGACAAGGAACGTGATCGAGGACGATCACGTTACCATGGCCAAGGAGGACGACATGAGGACGCGAGCAAGAGCGACTGGCGCGGTGGCAAGCATGAGAAAGAGCCTCCGCGAGAGGACCGAACTCGTGACAGCCACAAAGGGCCAGTGCCGCACCCAAAGGACCCGCCAAAGCACCAAAAGGGTCGTGGCAAGAGTGCGCCCAGGCAACAGTGTCCACACTGTGGAGCCAAGGTTGCCGCGCACGCATCCGCTCTGGACCAACACACGTGGCGTAACGTCAATTGCCTCGCCTGGCAGTTGTACGGCGCCATGGGTCCGAGGGAGAAGAAAGCAGAGGACGCGTGGGAAAAAGCCACTGCTGCGGCGAGAGAACTGAAACGCAAGCGGGACCTTGAGGCAGAGGTTGTCCGAGACCCCTCGCCTGCTGTGACAGTGGCAAGCACTCGCAGAGGAGGTCTTCGCGCTGAGGACCTGGAGCTTCTGCAGCGGCGAACGACAGAGCCTTTCCCTGCGCTACCTGTGAAGAAGAGGCGTCGCAAGGAGCCGTCTAGCTCGCCAGACACACCTCGACCACAGAAGCGGGGAAAGGACAAGGACAGCTCTTCGTCGCGAAGCCCAGGTCCACGTGGAAGGAAAGAAGGCAGGCGTGTGACCATCAACATCCGCTGAGGGGACCGGTAGCTGCTCCAGAGACGAAACATCCCGGGCGCTGAGAAGAAAAAAACACAAAGGGGCAAGGGAGTGCGTCGTCAAGTTGTGTGCGTGTAACTGCAGTCCATAGTTTTTCTGTTGGCTCAAACTAGCTGTGTAGATAGACCCCTGGGAACGTGCGAAGGTTGCACCGGCTCTATAGTTTCGCGTCATGACACGCCGTGTGGACTTCTGGATATCGCATCGAGGAATGCGACACCTGGACCGGAGTCTGCGTGACATCGGTTCAGGTGTGCCAGGACACCGGTGGACAGAAGATGACCAGCCTCCCTAGAAGGCTGCGTGGATCAATCTGGTTCAGTGCTTGGATATGGCACAATCCAGAGCGATGTATGTCACGCAGTATGAGGACGCAAAGGTCTTAGTTCGTGCACGCTCTCTCCTGCAGTTTGTGTTGCGAGGGACGTGGCGATCGCGACCGGCTCGTTGGAGGCGTCGTGGCTTGGACTGGTCCTTAGTCTCCTGCTGTTTGAAATGGAGAGATGGCCATGAATGGGCTGCGTACCGTCAGAGAGTTCGTGGTTATCATGACTACGAATTCGTCACTGCAGTTCAGGATCTGGACAGATTGGCCGGGCGCCTCGCAGCCTCGACAGATTCCTGGAATGGCTGGCGGTCTGCAAACGGCACCTGGAGAGGAATGTAGTGCGTAGCTCTGTATGGCAGTCATGAGGGGTTTCGGATGTCTCACCTGGCACACCAGAAAACTTTGGATGGCCAAAACAAGGGTGTTCAGTTGTCTGCGAGATGTCCGCGGCTGTCCGCGGTTGTCCGCGGGGAAATCACAAGGTTGGCTATAGATTTGTCCGCAATTTAAAAGTAATTAAAGAAAATGTCCGCGGGCAAAAACCCCTTGTCCGCGGGCTTCTCGGGTTGTCCGCGGGGATTCGACAAAAACTTCTTGAATTTGCAATCTTTTTGGCTCTTATAGAAGTCTGCGTAACGTGCCCCCACTCGATAGTTGAGACTGCTTTGGCGATGGCGACCTCACCCACTGCGAGTGGGACCGACGCCCTCGTGGCAGAACAGGAGGGAACAGTCAGGGATTGCTTGTGCAAACTCTGCGACTGTTACTTTGCCTTGGACGGTGGTCGTCAGCACGGCAATTACTTCTATTGCCACTCCTGCATGAGTGCAGACCGCTTGCTTCGCCGTGGTCTTGGTGACAAGTCTGCTCTGTCTTCCTTGACCAAAGAAGAGCAAGTGCAGTTTTACCAGCAATTGGCCCAAGACCGTCAGAACTTAGACGGTCGTCTTAACTGGGAGACGGTGAAGAGTTCGCTCTTGACTACGCTGACGAAGAGCAAGATCACCTCGAGTTCAACGCAAGTTGTCTCGAAGTTTCTTCCTCTCAGCGTCTACTTGCAGCAGGGATGGACGCGAGAGGTTGTGGAAGCCTGCCCGTCAGAGTTCAGCAAAGCGCTGAACTGTGAGACCTACAAGGTTCCTGTCAAGTCTCAGAATTGGTCGGAGACATTCCAAGAAGTGGAGCAAAAGATCCTTCAACAGGAACGTGAGGCGTCCCTGAAGCGTGGCCCGAAAACTGAAACCCAGAGTCTTGCTCCGGACGTGCTGCAGTCAGCGCCCAGCAAAGGAACCGCAAAGGAGAAGAATGAAGAGAAGAAACAGCAGAAGTCTGAAGCTGCCCGTGTCAAGAAGACGAAGGCTGCAAATCAGAAGTCGCAGCTCTTGGCCACAAAGTCGATTGGCTCCTTGACGTCTGACCAGACGGCGTTGGAAAGGCTGTTCGCTCGTGTGGTCTCTGAGAAGCTGGAGGACGGTGTGCGTCAGACAACTGTGGACACCTTGAAGCAGCTTACTGAGTGGAGCACTGCCTGCAAAGAGACTGTGCAGAAGGCAGATACGCAAGCCGTAAAAGATGGCACAGAAGCATTGCAGGTCCTGCCGTTCACACTGGTGGAGGTGAAAGCGGCGCACCAGTCAGTGGTTGAGATTAGCAAAGCCTTGCGCCTCTGCTTGCCTGAGCCGAAGGCTAAGGCCAAGGCCAAAGCCAAAGCCAAAGCGGACAGCAAGGCCAAAGCTTCCGCCAAGCGCAAGACAGAAGAGACAGCGGGCGCAGAAGGCGCGGAGGACAAGCGTCCGCGTTACACCGGCAAGACGACTCCCGGCCCCTGAGTTGATTTGCTGTGCCGGATACGGTCCGTGAAGATCAGCTGCGTGCTGTTCGACTCAGAACGTTTTGAGCACGTAGGTACGTAGCGGCCGTAGCAGCGTTTTGTAGATCTGAAAGATCCTTGGTCGAACCATCACTCCCAAACCTGACACAAAGGGAAAAAAATGTTGCTGCTAGCTGTTCTTCACTGCATTTCCTATATAGTTGGGACATGAATATAAGAGCCTTGATTGTCAGCAATCACTATATCTATCCGCAGCCTCTGGCTTCAAGTCTATATATAGTAAATATGGACAAAGATCCAGAACCGCCTTTCACGGCTTTTCGTGTTGTCCGAGATGGAAAGAACCTAGGCATCCACAGAGACATTCGTGAATGTCTTCTCTGTGGAGCAAAACGTGACACTTCGGTGATCGACGTTGTGTCATCGGATTCTGAGGGAATTCGAACTCCTGACCAAAAGAAAGACAAAAGCAAGGAATGTGAGGAAAAGAAATCCTGTGACAGACGCTCCCCGACGGTTCACGTGGACTGATGGCCAACTGACATGCCATATACCGCGTGAAAAAATCGCTCTGATGAGTTTGCCCGTTTGAAGTTCGATCAAAACTGCTATGTATTCCATAGACTGTTTTCTTAAAACAGTTTGAAGATATATAAATATACTCCCATATAATCTATAGATTTGTATAATAGCAATATAGACATAGAGATATATAAAGATATACATTATATATATATATATATATATATTCATCCCATGATGTATGCATGGCAATGTTCTGAACAGTGCTGGTACGCTACTGGCTGACAGAACATGGCTCAAAGGAAGCGGCCGCGACTTGACCTCACTCGTCCGGCCTCAGAGCAGTTCCAGGTATTGCGTTCAATCTCAAAGTTGAACAAAGAAACATGTCGTGAGATCCTCTCCTTATTACATAGTGATGGCGCAACGTCTGCGCGACGTACATGTTCACGCACATCGCAAATTTATCCAGACAAGGCTGAGGTGTTCAAGAAAATCACGGTAGGCACAGGTAATGACACACTGGAGCTTCCAGTGTTGAATCTACCAGCAGTAGTACAGAAGAAGGTGACTGCGTGTCCCTTTTTCTCAGCATCTTTGCAAGATGCTTTGGATCGACATGGCAACATCCAAGATATTTTAGTTTTCTGGGATGAAACAACACCAGGCAATGTTCTGAATCCAGACCTCCAACGGAAGTCAGCTCTCACGTACTTCACTTTCCCTGGGTTCAAGAACATGAGCTTGGACACGTGCTGGGTCACCTTTTCCCTGATTCGAACACGAGAGATGCAACGCATTCCTGAAGGAGCAACTCAATGTATTGCTGCGATTCTTGAAGAGATAAGAGAACAAACATTGCAAGGTTTCATGATCGACTTCAATGGTCGAGTTGAGTTGATCAAGCTGGGAAAAGTGATCTTCTTGGCGGACGCAGATGGCCTTCGCATTGCAACGGGAGCCAAAGGCTCTGCGGCGCTGAAACCTTGCTGGAAATGTTCCAATGTTGTATCAGGAGATCGTCTCACGATGGAAAATCATGAGCGCCTCAGTTCCAGCAACAGACAAGCATGGATACGTCAAACACGTGACAGCATCCAACAAATCTGCAGACACTTGGACGGTCTGGTGCGTAAAAGCCATAAGAAGGAAGCAGAAACGCTATTGGGTTGGAACGCAGCTGCGCTCACCCACAGTTTCCTGCTAAAACCTTCTCTGAGAACTGTCCTTGCTCTGGAAGATGTCCTATATGATCCCATGCATGTCTATGTGGGCAACGGGATTGTTGGACAAGAGCTTGGTTACTTTTTCAAGGCCATGCTAGAGAAAACCAATAGCGAACTACAGCACCTGCGCAACTATGCCTCCAGGTGTTGGAAATCTTGTGGACACAATTGGGTCGACCAGACTGCATTATTCGATGTGAAATTGTGGCCACTTGGTCGTGATTGTCGCGCAGAAGCATCGGACACGTTGTCGATCTTGCCACTGGTGGGGGCATTTTCACACGAGGTCCTCTTGCCTGTCAACCCAGACTTGTCTCCAGAGGTTACAAGTCTGACAGCCTTGTTTGCTGTGATCATTGCTTGGCTGCGCGCCAAGCATGGTCGAGCCAGGGAAGAAGCCTCGAAATTGGCGAGCGCACAAGACACACACATCGCTCGCTTCCTTGAAGCATATGATGCTTTGACAACACGGCCAAAATTGCACTTTGGCATGCACATCCCTGAGCAATGTGCAACACGCGACTTCTGTCCGGACGCATTTTCCTGCGAGCGCAAAAATAAAGAATTCAAGTCAATCGTTGCCCCGAACTTGACACGCCTCAAAGACTTCTCTGAAGTCGCGCTCTTGGAAATGTGTCGCATAGACACAAACATGTCTGTGGACATGACTCCGCAAACCTGTTTGGCTGATAAACCTTTTTCCAGTCCGGACTGGGCTCGAAAATTGTCGGCCAACCACATGAAAGTAACCAAGAACCTCCTCATGGACGGTGTGGAACATGGTGCTGGACAATACAAAGTGGTCAATGCCAGCACGGCCGTTGAAGTTCTTGGTGCTTGTGACATTGATGGGCAACATTTCCTGCTCTGCTATATCCTTCACTGCACTAAGACTTGGTGCTCAGGATTCACAGACTGGGAGAGACCCATCGATGCGGACTTGACATTGCTAGCAGCATCGGACATACGTCTCACAACAATGGCTGCATATTTCCGTCGAAAAACGATGGATGTTAGAATTTGCATCTCTCTGCTGTGCGGTTGACGCGAAAAAAGTACTCCAGCGGCTAAAAAATTGCTTGGTTCAGTAAATTGCAAAAAAACGATATAAAAAAGTTATAAAAGTTATTTTGAAGTTATTTTGAAGTTATTTTAGTTATAAATAACTTCGAAATAACTTAATTATAACTAGATAACTTCAGAGCGTCACAAAAGTACAGATTTTTTTCGTACAGATCTGCCGCTTGTTTTGTGAAGAAAGTGCTTGCTGCGCTAGAACTAGTGGCTTCATCGATACTTGGATGATGAATCTCTATACCAGCGGCTTTATGGCCATCAACATCCGCAACATCACCCACCATCCGCGCAGATAGCACAAATCGAATAGGATCATGTTGTTTTCTCTCCTTGAAAGAGCATGCAGCTCCAAGTGGCAATTCAGAAGAACACCTCAAGACAATCTGGCTCCAAAGTTTGGGGGCACCAGACGGACTTCAAACTTGGAGAAATCTCTGCCATACAAATCACCTTGATCAGCTGATCATCATCGATTTTACGAACAAGCCAGGTTCAACCGTTCCATTTGTGGGTTTAATCTGGGTCCATGGCCATGCATGGCAGTAGTGGCAGTATTGGCATGGCTAAAGATTGGATGAATTGATCGACCTGTGTAATGATTCGTAGTGGAAGACGATGATCTCTGTTTCACTTAAATGGTGGTTTCTTAGAATGGGGGTTGGATGATTTAATATGATTCAATACTAAACATGATGAACGTTGCATGATTTGGGGGTACCCCTATGGCTTTCGAAACCACCAAATCTTTCAGAGAGTTCTCGTCCTCCCTGGGATGAAAACACCAAGTTGGCCTGAAGATGTTTGGGATGGAAACCCCCTGGAACCTCCCATGGAACCCCCCAAAATTGACATGTTTTCTGGCTTCCAGGACTTCCTTCTTCAAGAGGAAATCGAACGCGAGCGAGAACGTTGGAAACTGAGACGGTCAGAGCTGCAGCACCTGATCAGCACCGTATGATACGACCATCCCAGAGTAGATATACCCAGGATTCAAAATTTGAACCATTGACCAAACTTGGGTAGAGCCAATTTCATGTAATTACATCTAGTCCAAAATGGCTTTACTAGTCTTACAGTATATAAAGTGATGCCATGAATGTAGGTTTGCCGTCGATGGATAAGGATTGTAGATATCGGTAGGTACCAGCAAATCAATTCCTGTTGCGGACTGCTTCTAGTTTTGCATGGTTTTGCAGCTGTATGGAATGCTTGCAGCGTTGCGGAAGTTGTTGTTGCGGTTGCAAGGCAAGGTTACCTGCTTTGGATATTGCTGTTTGGATGATTGTGCTCCTCTTTTGGACCGAACTTCGCATGGTTGCTTGATTCTTACAACCTGTCCCCGAGAGGATTGCCAACCCTGAGCCATTCAAGGTGTCTAAGCAAAATTGAGCAGCCATACTGAGCTAACAAAGAACAACAAGCAGCTGCGAATGGGACATCTGGTGACACTAAGGGCAGCGCGAACGTGAAGAGCGTGAGAAGGAACGAAAACGACGAGAAGAAGAGCCACAGCCTCAGGGAGTCGACAGCCTGGGGCCGAGTCGGTGGATCTTTGGGTGCCCTGGACACCAAGAATGACCAACCAGTCCTTGTTGGGGTCCAAATGATAAGCCTATGTTGGATATGTTGGGGTATATCCAAATCCAGGTTTGGAACGTTCACCTCATTGTTTTGATTCTTCGTTTTGACCGCGAATCGCTGGTGGGTAGATCCAAACAACCCGACCTGGCGGTGGAAGCCAGGCACAGCCTGTTTCCGTTGTGACTGTCCAGGGTAGAGCTCTCATTTTCGAGGGCAATGGTAAACTATACTGGTTGATCCCTTGGAATAAATATGATTCAACTTTGGTGAATCCATGAATAGGTTACACCATTGATATAAATCCGCCAGAATTCTATCAGAGATTATTAGGATGACACCTATAATACAGAATTCCTGTACTTACTGAACACTTTGAACTAAACAATCCCTTCTCCTTAACAATTACGCCACCAAATGGTAAATACCCGACACAAAAATAAGGGTACAGAAATTGCCCCATATATGAATTCATGAACCAGGGATTTGATGAATTACAGTTCTGAGTTAATTGAGGAATTAATAGAATTATAAAGTCAATTAATTAATCATTAACTAAATAAATATGCAGAACACACAAGCCGCATATCCCTTGGGAGATATGAGTGCAGGTGATCATCCCGGTTCCGAGGCGCGCGCGAGAGCGCGAGGAGCGCGAAAAGGAGAGGCTAAAGCAAAGAGAAGAAAAGGACAGATGCAGAACTTCCATTGCTCACCTTGCTTCTCTAGCTGGTGGTTTCATTTTTTAAAATTTTCCCTAATAATGATTAACAAATGGTTGGTTGACTAATATTTTTGGCAACCCACTTCTACTTTGGTTCAACCGGCTAAGCTGCCACCAACACTTTCACAGGACCATTGGGATGTTATCACCTCATTTCTTCATGGGTCATGGTGGAAACCTGACACGTTGGAATCAACATCCATATTGGAAATTGCCTACTCATTTTGGTTTTCGGGCCGACGCTTGGAGGGTGTTGATGCCACACCAGCATCCTGCACCACCTTGATCCGTAAAGTGCTGAATCAAGCACAGAAAAACCATTGTTTAGGCTCTCTAGTTCCCTCTTGTGTAGCCACGGGATCTCTCTCAAACGGTAAGGTCCATCCAAGTGGCTTCATAAAGAACTCTCCACTATACATCGATAATGGCACGCTGATCTCCTTAGCCGTAGCATTCCAGTTCAAGACACAAGGCCTTTCGCAGTGGCATTGCAGTTTCTAATTCGTTTATTTTGAGTTGCTCATGCGTCGCAATAAACCAGAGGACAGGAGCGTGTGCTGATGCGCGCGTTCCGCGGGATTCGTGTCCGAAGGGTGTGTAATAAATGGTTGACTAATATTTTTCCGTAGCCATTTTGGCTCAAGGCATCTGGCCCAAAGCATTTAATCATTTGCCTGAAGGAGCAGGAGGCCCCAGGGGTGTGCGATTCCACCTCAGTGGAACGTGCATCGTCCACCAAGCCTTGTTTGGGCCTCTGTCCAGCTGATGCCATGGATCCTTCTATGGATAGATTTGGTCACTTGGGCCATCCCAATGTACCGCCAATGAAGCATGCCAACCTGCCTAACCTGCCTGGACACCGATGAACATGTCAAAAAAGTGCCGCTGGGTGCTGTGGCATGACATCAGTCATTGCATTCTGGTGGGTGATGACCTTGTCTACTTTGCTTCCATTAAATCCTTTGACCCTTTGACGATTTTGTTCTGAAATATAGCGCCGCTGTCCTCATCCCTAACTCTGGTGTTGACTTGGCGGCGAGCTACAGGTTCATTCAGATTTTTTGGGGCTTTCTTTTGCAGCTCTTCTCAGAGCATGATTGGATTGGGAGTTTCGAAGCTGACGACGATGTGATTTTTTGGAAGGCCGCTCCTTTGAGTTGGAGCTTGGGTGGCTTCACAAAGGGTCCCCCCTACAATGCTGCGCAGTTGCCTTCTGGCTCTTTTACTAGCTGGAGCAGGGCTGAAAAGATTTTGTCAACCTATGTCACAGCGTCGGTTGACGATATTGGTTTTGCAGCAGACGTCTCCGAGTCTTTCACGCCTCAGCTGGGACAAGTGATTTCAATGGAAGTGAGGTTGCAGATGAAACCGCTGGATCTCGATGCGGCTACGCAACGAATTCCAGACCGATACTTGTCGGGAAGCTCAAAACTTGCTTTGGGCTGATGTTTTGTGCCATTTCCTGGTTCCACCAGTGATCCAGGAACAATGCGCCCCGAACCACCTCAGGTTTCTCACTAGGTATTTTTGATGGCATAGATCTACTTGATTTCGTGCCTTGCCTGGATTGTCTGCCATGCAGCGCGCGTGGTTGACACGGGAGGGCTGGAGCGCTTCCGACACAATAAAACTAAAAAATGGGGCGCGGCAATGGCCAATAGGCAGCCGGCGTATTCACCAGCCCCGAATGCTTCGGCTGCGCGTCACTGGCGTGGAACGA
>VSDK01010353.1:0-38144 GCA_009767595.1 Symbiodinium kawagutii | reverse complement strand
GTGTATCCCCCGGCCCCGAATGCTTCGGCTGCGTGTCAGTGCCTGGGACGCAGCAGCCTTGGCGCGGCAATGGCCAATAGGCAGCCGGCGTATTCACCAGCCCCGCAGCCGGTGCAACCGCCAGCCCCGCCCACGTTCTGGGGGCGGGGGCGGTGGTAAACGGAGGGAGAAGACCACTGGTGGGCTCCCTATTATGCTCCGGGTGGCAGATGTTACAATTACAGGGCACAAGACGAGATGGAATTCGTTCAACGCGGGAAACTTTCGCCGGTGGGCGGCTTGATGTCAGTAGTGTCGCTGCATCTGTTCCAAGGGTGATGGTCCGCCAAACCAATGAGCCGCGGCAGATAACCGTTAACCACCACTGGGGCATGAGCTTAGGGCGGACCGTGGAAAGCCTGGAGCGATAATATTTTCCACAGGAGGGGTTGAAACCACCAACCAGTTCTGGTATGCATTCTTTTTTGATTTGACTTGATTTGGTCCAATTGGAGACAGATGCAGATGCGACAGAATTGGTGGGTGGCCACTGGCACGCGAGGACGGTCAACCACTGATTGGTTCACTGGTGGACCGGTTGATCGGCAACTAGTGGATTCTTGAAGCATTTTACTGATGATTTGTGAAAATTTTTTTGCAGCTTGGTTGTAGTAGATCATGGTGATGGTTGTAGATTGTGCGTTGGATGATTGGCTTCCATTGTATCTCCTGCATGTTCGCCAAACCCTTTGGGACCCTGGGTATCAATTGATACCTTCTCTTCACACTGGATCAAACGCCGGTGACCGAGAGTCCAGTAGCGGTCGCATCTGTTCCAAGATGACTTGGCCACCCTCAGCGCAAAATTTAGGTGCTGCAGGTATTTAATTTATTCGACTGCTTCTCGGCCCAGCAGCGCACACCACGCTCGGACACTGGCAGTCGAGGTCCGGCGGCGCACGCTGCGCTCGGGCATTGGTTGAAGTTGGCCGAGAGCTTGAAGTCATCGTGCCCTGGGTTCCCGTTGAAGAATTGAAGAAGCTGACGGCAGCCGAACGCGGCTGGGGTGACAAGGGATACAAGGGAGCGAAGAGCTAAGCTCACCTACAAGATCGGGGCCATCAGATGGTGAGCGATTCCGTTTGGGAGCCAATGGCGAAGATACTTTGATTCCGGGCATTGGGCGGTGATGCGGCTGTTGAAATAATGGCGCGCCTGGGTGCTAGTTCCCTTTGGGACGGTTGAAGGTATATGCTCATATTATTTTCGACGGTATGTATACATATTGATAAATAAGTTGCTTAAAGTACAGACGTAATCAGGTACGTATTCCTATGTAGGCACATGATGTATGTGCTTCTTTGTGCCAATGCATGGCCATCCACGAGTAGATAGAATACCTTTCATGCTCAACATTTAAAACGTTAACCTGTTGAAAAAATTCCAATCTGGTATTCTATCTACTCCAGGACGGCTATAATCAATGATGCTATTGTTAGTCATGCCATGTCATGCCCCTTTTTGCTTGTCTCTGGTAGATTCACCTGGCAATCACCAAACCATCAAGTCTGAGACCATTTTCATTGATCTATTAAGGGAATAAGGAATTGACCATTGACCTTTCTGTCTATTCTGTCTGGTATTCATTGACCTATTGATGGCTATAAATATGTTGCTTTGTGAATTCCCTTTGGCTATGACGATGATGACGGTGGCGCTGCTTCTGCCAGGAAGGCCTGATGCAGACCAGTTCTCTGGCCGAGATGAACCTGTTGTTCCTCGGCGGACTTTTGATGTCAGAGGTGGAACGAGATCAATGGGAATAGTTTTGGGAAAGGCAGTAAATAGATGGGTGATTTATTAACTTAACATAAAAGGGTGAGAGTAATCACGTATTTTTAATTATTAGTGGCAACAGGTAATATTGCAATAGGAATAGGCAATGGCAATATTGCGTGACAAGGTGATATTGGTCAATGAGTACTCATTGGTTAACAAGGAATAGGCAATATTGGTCAACAAATGGCAGTGGTGAGTGATACCGATTCACAATAGCGCCTGATGATCACGGTCAATACGGAGAATGAAAAGTCAGGAATGACAAGGGGTAGTTGAGGATGGTTGGTTTCAATCATTTTACGAACCACAACGTGCTCCAACATTGATAGTTTGCGCATTGCCAACATATTCTAAACTGTGTGAGGGAATCTACTTCCTCAAAGCGAAGACCACCAACATTTGTACACACAAATGCTGATTCTTGTAGAGAAATCATTGAATGCAATGATAATGCTGCAATGATGATTTTTGCAACTGTAAAGACCAAAGCATTTGGTCCAAGAATGAAGTGAAAGGGCGTCTCCCCAAGTCACCAACGCTGAAGATCCCATCTTCTGGGCGATAGATCCAGTGGTATGAAGGCTGTCATGTTTCTATGCTTGGCAGACACAGCCGAGTAGCTAAAAATCAGCCAACCTTGCGTTGTTTCTGATTTTTACGGGATGACATGAACTGTCTCAACCCACAATTGATGGGTTTGAGTCTGAACAAATATTTGCTAGATATAACATATGGCAACAAATGATGCCGCCTGAAGAATGTCTGGGTGCAACGAACCAAACATGGAGGTGTACAACATTGTACAACCATTCATCAACTTGTATGCTTTTTTGGGTCAGGTTGTTCGCATACTTGGTAAGTAACCCGAGTACTCCGGATTGCTGACATTCCAAGGCATCCCAATTCCAGAGTGTGTTGCAGTAAACACTTCATAACACCTGTTTAGCCTGTAATAGACAACGATACAACTGTTAGCCCTTAGCCATCATGCTAGATCCAGAATATAGCCCCTACATCACGGTACTTTAACCAACAAATCATAGTTCAGAAGCGTTACACAGCATGACACTTGCCACCTGGAACTCCGGTACCAAGGAAGCTTCCAGATCAAGAGAGACGCGAGCGACAAGCCGAGAAGGTGCTGTGTCGCGACAGCCGCGAGTTCAGCTGTTGAAGAACTGCTGGTGGACGAATAGGTTCAACGACTGATAGATCGTAACGACTGATAGGTGGTTCCTAATGGGTTCATAGGATTGGAATTGGTTGAAGATTGGGTGGTTATTTGATGGTAGATCTACACCTGGCCATTTGGGAATCCGGAGAACGGCTCAAACTGGAAGATCCCAGTGGCTTATTTTGTTGCTATGTCATACGTGGCTGAAACCCAAACATCTATAGCTTCATAGAACTTCCTTGGTGCAACTTAGATTTCTGTTGAACCAGTTCTGAACAGCGGCCAGCTATTTGTGGATACCTTTGTTTACCAGAAGAATCTTGCATCATCTTATAGAGATGTGTAAATTACAATTAGTATGAAACCTGCAAGCAGGGCAGTTTGCAAGTTACCATGTCTCCGACTCGTGTTTCAGGTCTTAATAATTCCTGAGTGCCACAGCATACCAAGGCTGACCCAGGTGGGTGATAAACAAGGCACACTTCAAGAATTCATTTGGGCTCACAGCATTGCGGTTCATTCCAAAACTACATTGCAAGCGAATCATAAACTATCAACATTGTTCATCGATCATGCATTCTGAATGTGTATTTCAGGTACGATTGACTCTGGCTCAAATGATCATGATTAGAGTTTTGGACGATGTACCCTGCCCTGAGATAGTCATTTCGTATCTCAATCTGCCGGCACTTGAGCCTTGAAGTTAGGCTTCGCTGTGACGGCACTCAATGTTTTGTTGGTGTGCTAAAAGCCAGTGCAAGATTCGAGCGATCGCGGGTCCCTGTCACCCACTCTTGCTTGTCGGCGTTGTTGATTGTTGTTACAGATCGTCCCTATCATCCACTCTGGTGTTGGTTGGCATTGTTCATTGTTCCCCCTTACAGTGTTATAGTAAGCATTTCTGCTTGATATTTGCCACTATTGGCCATTATCATGCAACCATGTGATCACTGATCACTGGTTTCTGGTTGATTGTACGTATAGCTACTACTATTGTTGGTTTCTGCTTTGTGCTTATCCCTTGTCAGCCACCACCAATCCTATTAGTAACCCTACTAGTGGCATTAAGTTGCGATGAACCATTAAAATGTATGACTAGCAATTTTGTAGCTACGTATTCTGAACCATTATTATCAACCACTATTAATTAACCACAATAAACCATGATTGTCAACACTCACCTCATTACAACTTTTGTTGATTATCAGCAAGCACGATTAACCATTACCCATCAACATTAACCACTATTACATTATTTAAGCGTGGTTAATCATGACTAGCCATCATTAACCATCACATCATCAACCACCCCATGGACCATCACCAGGCAGCTCACTCCCCATCAACTCCTGTGGGCTTTTCAAGGAGTTGGAGCTCATCAAGAGACATTACCTCGGCATGAAGGACCCGTTGCGTTGTGACTGTTGGGGATGCAACGCATCAAAAACCAAGAGCAACTGAGAATCCTGGCGGAAATGTTCCCTATAAATCAGGGGCACAGCCTACTCCCGGAATTCAGATTGATGGCTAAGATTCCCTTGTGAAAGAAGGTTTTCTTTCCAAGTGCCGAGGATTCAGTGGGCTGGTTTGGTATGTTGTGGTGGAACGCTGCGATGCACTTGCCGTGTTTCTTTCGGGAGCCTTCATCACTGGGGACGTTTCTGCTTGAAGCTGAGCGAGGGTGGGCGATCTGAATCCTCTAAAATGCAAGGCCTACCTCTGCCTCAGAACTTGTTCGAAAAAACATGTTGTACGTCTTTGTTTTATTTTTCCTACATAAATTCCATTGTAAGGGCGATCATTGGTTGGACATTGGTTGATCATTTTCCAGCACCGATCTCCGCTGGTCGTAGTCTTTTTCTGACTCTCGAGGAGAACAAGAAAAAGATGCAGAAGCCTTCCGAGAAGTTTCGAAACATTTTCAACTTCGAGTCGGGAACCCGGTTCAGCAGCTGTCCCGTTCCAGGTCACTGGTCGGACTTTGGCCAATCCCAGGCACTCAGACTTGATGGTTTGGTGATTGCCAGGTGTACCAGAGACAAGCAAAAAGGGGCATGACATGGCATGACTAACAATATCATCAACGATTATAGTGATCCTGGAGTAGATAGAATATCAAATTGAACCATTCCCAATAGGTAAATGGTTTAAATATTGAACATGGGGGATATTCAGAAATCACGTTTCGGCCATGACTAATAGTTCCGTGGTTAATTATATCAACATATTTTATGATTAACTGCGGTTTGCCAATATCATGCACAATGAGCCAAGGCCTACTATCAAAGATCAGATTTGTAGTATAGTTGACGTTGCTAGATAGTCTAAACTCTCAAACGTTGTCAACTGTTGGGATATCGCTTTGACCATGTCAGTGTCATGTATCACGAACATTAGGAAGAGCCAGTACTCGTTTCGCGGGCTCAAGGAGATGTTGACTGGGACAGTGATAGGACAGATGGCATGTATGGAAGAATATTTTTCATAGGAAAAACAGCGTCTCATGGAACAAAAGTCAACTGACTAAGAACTGAAAAATCTTAGTATTAAAGGTGGTAAAGTTGTATATCTGAGCACGTCAAAGCATCCAGTGATCACAGCACTCGGTTCTTTGGGGTCGCTGCTATGCTCAGGTGGAACGCAGATGACGACACCATGCGAGGTGACAACAACCCGTCAGGATCTCAGGTCACGCCTTGGCAGAAGGGCTCGCGTTGATCACTGTCAAAGAAGCGACAAGGTCCACCATGGTTAATTAAGCATCACGGTTGGATAGCGGGTTATTACGAAGCATATCGTTATCATCATTGTCATGGATCAACATGTGAATTGCCATTTCTTATCTGTCGCGGGTCATTCTCAACCAGCTGATTAGCCAGCTGATTCACCGGTGGTTTCGACGTTGCTGGAATGTTTGGTTGAAAATCTCAGAACTCCGGATTTGCAGCTGACGGTAATGGTTCCTTGTCGGCCTGAGCCTCTGGTTCATGATGATTGTACACCTGAGAAAGTGATGCTTCTACAATGGTTCTACACTAGAATGATGGCCCTACCTACTAGTAAAACTGTGGTTCATCAATTCTGGGTAAACATTTGGGGATGGCACTTAGATTGGCTTGACGGTAGCATACTATACAAAATTGGCTTGATTCAGTGAATTCTATGTATAGTGCATGTTATATCAGTAGCCAGCAATTTTGTTTACATCTTGCGTTCGACCCAACATAAGTAAGTGTCGGATATGCTTGTCGGACATCTAGTGTCGGAGATGATCAGTCAAGACAACAATGTATCTTGCATGATAAATAAACTTTGATCAGTTATTTGTCTACAGTCTATATTTGTATTTCCATCTATAATATATATATATATATTTACATACTTCAAGATCAATATATCCTATATGTTTGGGAGATCAACTGGGCCATCTGGCCTCGCCCAGTGCCGCCTGTGAGGCTGTACACTAAGCGATTGGAACCGCAGCTGCTTTTCGGTCAGCGACCCAAGTGTGATCAGTCGGTGTCTCCGTGGCCCAAAGCAGCTTACGAATTATTCAAGAAGGGCCGACCAATAATTGGTTGATGGAGAATCTAGATTCTAAATTCTCCATCAAACCAGCTTATTTATTATTGTTGGTTGATGGAGAATCTAAAAAATAAATTGGTGACAACCAGCTGTCAATTTAGGACAAGCGTTTCCCCTCGGATCTCAGCGCAGGCAATGGTGTTGAACCAGTTTATACATTGTAAAGCCAGGAGCAGTTAGATAATGGCGGGTTGACCAACACTAAGTATTGCTTGATGGTCTCCAAATTGCTGGTTCATGATCAATGGGGAAAGCCTGTGGGTCCGGAGGTTTCTATGGTTTGTGGTCCACCTGTTGACCACACCGGTTTCTCATTGAACAGGCGGCTTCCATCTGTTCCAGCTAAATTTATTGCTTTGGAATTGAAATCCAACAATTCAAGGTGTGTGCGTGTAACCACGTTTATCAACCATTAGTACCAAACATTGCTGGATTACAGAGCCATGAATAGGTGACTATCAACCATCATTTATCATCAGTTATGAAACCATCAAATCATGCACTATCAGCAACCATCATAAGTTAACCATCAGTGCTTCAAGCATAGAAAGGGCTGGCTCATTTGCCATTGGGAGATCACCAAGGCCGGGGATACAGAGCCGGCATCGACGTGCGTGAGCAGCGTAAGAACAACAGGCGATGGGCAGCATGTACATGAGGAGTCTTTAATGTTCAACATGATTATGGGTATGATATCAAAGTGATATAGCTATGAATCATTGGGCATTATTATTATTGGTTATATTATGTTCAACATGATATGGCTATGGGTCAATATCAACCAACCAATTTCAAGTGGAATAATAACCAACAATGATAGGGAAAGCAATGGTTCATGATAGGGGAACCAGGGGTACAGGGTTTTGACCCACTGCCATATGGGTAGAAGATGCTTCGAGTAATCTGATCTCACTTCAAGTAGTTTACTTTGGAATTCCCACAAGTCGTTGTTGATCTTGTTGTGGGGCCCCCATCCTCTGGTTCCGAGTCGGTGGTTGCTGCTGGGGTGAGTGTTGGTGAGAGAAACAATCCTTCGTATCCCCTCTACCTTCGGTCCAAGATGGGTCAAAGGGGGTCCCCATGATATCTCGCACCAAGCAACCCGCCATAACCCGCCTGAACTTCAGAATTGCCCATGACATCAGTCTGTGCCAAGCTCTCGGTGAGCTGCGCTCTCCAGTTTCTACGAAGAGTTGATTGCCAAGCGTGCGGAGTATTCCGGTGAGGCAAGGGATGCCACCGGCTGCTGGGGTTGGCACCCGGCAATCCAAGGCTTTGGTGAGAATTTAGATGGTTCAGCATGAAGACCAAGGGCCAAGGATGGTTGATGATGCTTTATGCTGCTTGATGATGGTTGATGATGGTTGATGATGGTCAATTAAGTTTAGTTAGCAGAGGCTAAAGATATGGTGAATGATCCACAAAATCATCAAACTCAACCGTTTTTTCACTGGTCAGTTTTGGGGATACCATGTATGCAGGCAGGGTTACATTTGGCGGAGGTGGAAGTGGCATCATTTGTTCTGGAATACCTATGGATGGCACCTGTGGTGTTTTAGTGGCTCATTTGGCTAGAGTCACTGTTGAAACATTGATTCCCTAAACAACCAGCGTATGCAAAAGGAGCACAAGGAGAGATGATCGGGTTGTCGATAAAGGATGCTTGATGGCGGTTTGTGATTGGTAATTCTGGTTTTGGTGGTAGCAGTGACGGGCAATGATGGAACGATAGTTCATGTTGGGGCTTAATGAATGTAAATAATGGTTGACAATGATTAGACAATGATGACAAGCAATGGATAGTTTTGGTCGATACTGATATTCACTATAATCATGCTTCACGATGATTAACATATTCACCATCATCATTGTAATTGTTGGTTCATCGGCACATTACCGTGCACTGATGATGTTTATTGGGCTGGTGAATGATGGCCAACAATGGCTAAGTATAGTGATGGCTATTGATGAGAATGATCATAACAGGTTGGTTAAAGATGGTCGAGAGTGGTGAAGAATGGCTAATGATGATCTAAAGATTGCATCAAATGCCAAATCAATGACCAGCAGCTGTCATTAACCACGAGTAATAACCCGCAACAACAAATATGGGTCGGTTGGTCAACGAACGCAAATGACGGTTCATCATCATCACTACCATGTTTTTTTTAAAATCATTTTTTATCATTTTTATCATTCAAAAACATGGCATCTAACTGATGATGGTAAATGGGCTGCTCCTTGATGGTGGTCCACGACGTTTGATGACGGTGGCCCGGCCACCTAAACCGCACTGGACAGCACCCACTGAGGATGTGTCGGCGTTTGTCCAGCCGTCGAAGGACGGACATTGACCTGCGGGGTGAGGAAGTTGGAAGGCAAACAGGGGATCAAAGAGATGCAAACAGGGTTGAAGCCACAGTTTTTAGTGGAAAATTGCATTTGAAGTTACAGTTTTGAGTGGAATTTGCATTCACTCAATTCACCATTGGTGTTTTGATTGTCAATCGTGGCTAATTATGTTTGGCCGATGTTAACCAACATTTTTCGATGGTGTGTTTTGGCAAATCATCCGATATCATCGTTAATTTTCATGGACGATGAGTGGTATCATTGTGCAGCTGATTTTGATGATGCTGAACCAAAGTGATTGGACATGCAGAGGTGTACAAGTTTTGCCAGGCATTGGCTCCCTTATGTCAGGGCCCTCCTTGATGGCAATTGAGCTTTGTACAGTTCCCAGCGAGACGACATAGCGGACACAGCAGTCTTCGGGAGGAGCCTTTGTCCTTCAAACAGCGAGATATCGAGGACAAGGACATCAACAAGGCGAGCGCACAGTCATGGATTTCCAGGTCTCCAGGGATGTATATAGTTTCGATACCTCAAGGAGCATGCTAAGGTGAACAGTGTCAAAACTCCGAAAGAAATGCTGTTTATTGAGGGCTTACCTACGAAGGGGTGGTGACTTGCGGCGTCGATATGGGCTGTTCACCTTGTACTTGTTTACGTCCCAGAATCGTCACGGAAAAGTTGAGTAGCTATGGGATTCTGGCAGGGAAATGGCCGCAAGATGCCATTATTGGTAGATAGATCACTGCATGGTTGGTGAGTTGGTGGTTTCAAACATGTTTGATCTTCCCTAGTGCCCTAATATGAACAAATCGCTGGTTGGTTGACTCATGTTTTTCATATATGGTGGTTTCTCAAAATAGGGGTACCCCCAAATCATAGGGGTACCCCCAAATCATCTAGTTATTAATCATTTATAGTAATGAACCAAGCATTTTTTGGGGTCCCATATTTTGAGAAACACCCATATCAACCAGATCATCTACTGCAGATTTCCATCCAGCTGTGTTGCTAGCTCAACTCTTACAGTCACAGCATGTCACAGCTGTGACACGGCCAGACCCACTGGACCGAGAAGCCTGTGGCAGACATGACCACCCGCGACTGGCGGATCTTTAGGGAGGCGCAGTTGGGGATGCGGAGCGCGTGTTGGGTTCGCAGCCAGGTTTGGTTCGAGCCTCCCCTGCCACACCATCCTAAGACAAGCACTTTTCGTAGGGGGAACTGCTTCTTGTTGGGCCACGGCATTTGATGGATCACCAGTTGGGGTACGCTCGGATTGCCTTGTTCAGGTCATGATTGAGCATCCATGATCGGTTGCTCACCGGAGCACCTTTTCTTTGGATGAATGCTGATTCATGGTTGATTTATGTTGGAAGACTCAGGTTGATACGGCTTTGTGGAGGTTTTTGCACGTATATTGTTCACTTTGAATAGGTTATCCTATTGCTTTCAAGCCTCGACGTTGGCGAAAGGGTTTCAGCAATTGCATTATGGAGGAGCAACAACGCATCATGTTATGACAAAGCACCATCAGTTTGTGAACAGGTTGATTCCCAGTCTTCGCTGCCCATACATAGCTCAGTACTTACAGCAAAATTCCAAATAAATGATTGGCTTTATGTCAGTTGTTCATTACCGTTGCTGATCTCCAACAGCAACAGCAACAGCAACAGCAACAGCAGTGCCAACGAGCCAGGATTTTCAAATCTTCATCCGTGGCGGTCGCGTGTTCGAGATCTCAGAAGTGCAGCGATGTTGCAGCTTTGCCCACAGAATTTTGATGCATGAGTTTCAAACTGTTGGCCAATGATTGGTTCATAATAGAGCGAAAACCAACCATTGCGGATTTGCCCGACATAACCCCGAAATTGTTCGCTGGCTGATCATTGTTCATAGATGTTATAGGGTTTGCTAGGCCAGGCCATTATCAGCGGAGCCAAGAGGCACATTTTATTTTTGCTGCCGTTCACAAATAAATTTAAGGGACACATTTACTTGTGACCCCCAACAACCACTATCAACCAAGCCATTAGCCATCAACCAACGCTATATCCCATCAGTTATATCAGGAACGAAGTGTTCCAAGGTTACATTGGTTGATTAAAAGGCTATAAGCCAATTATACCAAACCCTCATAACAAACCCTTGGCACTAACTTCATTATAAGGGGAAGTCGTTGTCCATCAACTGATCCTATCGATGGCTCCTGCCAAGGCCTGTGCCCATGCGCGTGTGGTCAGAGGGTCCCTTGCCTTGGGAACTGTTGGAAGCGATCCACAAGGCGCGCCACGTGATCCTGTGCCACAGCTGGCCCTGAAGGAGTGCTTGGTAGGCGTAGGGGTTGATGATTGGTTGATAAGTGGTTAGCAATTGGTTCAACACTGGCTAATGAGTGGTTCAAAAGTGCTTAGTAAGTGGTTAATATATAATTGGTTAGTGACTGGTGAATGATGTGGATACTAGCAGTTGATAATACTTGGTTATATGCCAACACCGACAGAGGGTAGTGTATCAGCATGAGCATGATGACGATGAATCAGAAGCAAGCGCTAAAGCAATGTGTAGTTAACGAAGAGTACTTGAAGCATTAGATACCACTCACTACAAACATGGTATGTTTCTTTTCTAAATTGTTATCAGTCGTTTGTTACAATCATCACACAATTGTTGACAATCGTGTCATGACCAGTTGGTGGTGCAAAGCAGTTGGAGCCAACCTCTTTGCGTTGGAGATTTGCTAATCATCGGCAGCAGATACAGCCTTCGGAGTTTTTTAATCGGTAAATCCATGGCATTTCATGGGCTTCGCGGCTTCTTCAGAACCGCCGTGGCACAGCATGGACGGCGAAGCGAGGGTGAGTCCCACCCAGCGGTAGGTTGGATATGCTCGACCGACTCCGATCCAGATGCAGGCAGGTGAAGCAGGGAGCGGTGGAAGCAGCCAAGGTTCTTGGCCGCTGAGCAAAAAAGGCGTCAAACCTGAAATGGTGGTTTCTCAAAATGGGGGTACCCCCAAATCATCCAATGTTAGTCATTTGTGGTAGTAAAACCAGCCATTCTTGGTGTCCCCTATTTTGAGAAACAGACAAATTGGGTCATTCAATTCTCAACATGCCAGGTGGAACAGGAAGCTGCAGGGATTCATGGAACTGCTGTAAGTACGTACTTGGGGGCATCGCAGTGAAATCAAGTATCAACGAAAAAAATCACCAAGTATCAGCATCTATAAGCCAACCAAACCAACGAAAGAATTTCACCCAAACGCACTTTTTCTTTGGAAGGCTTGAGCAGCCGAGCATTGAAATGCCACATCTCAGCCTGCAGGCCATTCCCATTGCGTGTCAATGCCGCGATCTCATCGCGGTGGCAGAGCCGGGATCCTCATCGTGCCAGAGCCGGTGCTCATGCCATGCTTCCGAAAACTGGGCGCCCATGGGACCGTGGCCAAGGCTTGGGGCTTTACCACTCAGGGTCTACCTGGTAGCCATCAAGAGTTCTCATTGGTAATCAGTCACCAGCTTCATGGGATCGAGGGGTGAGCTGCCAGCTTTCATCGGCTGGCAGGATGCTTTCGAGATAATCCTCAAGCGCTGGATGAATCGCCACCACCCGTCCACAACGGGTGAAACGGCTCATTTGTGCTGCTTTCACTTAGGACAGGCAGTGGCAAGACCGCGGCATATGTGCTGCCTATGTTGCACCGCACTCAGAGCTTGCAGATTTGATCTTGGCATGATCACAAATTGGCACCGAAGTCGGGAGCACAATGCACGGTAAAGCCTACTGTACCCTTTGAATGGGAAACCAACCAAAGTCAGGCGCGGCTGCTGAGCAAGCTTCGGGCAACAGCAAGTTGATCATCCTCATTGGATTTCCGCTTGGTGGTTTCACACGGTATTCCGCAAAATGGATGGTTCATGACTAACAATGATCAAACTCTGGGATGAGAACTGGGGTTCCCGCTGTGGCTTGAGAAACCACCCGCCCACCTGGAAAGCCTCGAAATTTCCAGGTTGGAAACCACCAGGTGGTCGCTTCGCCATGCTTGGCCATGGCCCAGGTCCTACGTGAAGAAACTCCCCAAGTTGGACGACACTTCCGCGCAGGCAGAAATTGAGACTGAAGCCTTGGCTCCAGCTGACCATTCCAAGGTGGTTGATCCGTAAGGATCCGTAAGGATCAATAAGTCATTGAAAATATATGGTGAACTATCTTCGATTGGATGACTAATGGTTCAAACACCTAATTCACCGTTCAATCACCAATGGTTCAATTTTGAAAATGAATAGCCTAATACAATCACGATTGATGGTAATCAAGCCGATGAAGTCATTGATAGTGCACAAAGAGTGACTATGAGTACAGTTCAACCACCACTGCTTAATGATGGCCAACGATGGTAGACAGTCACAACATGTCGCAACTGCTTTGCGGTTTACACCATGCGAGTTTTATGGTGTTTTTTCTCATGCCTACCATGATGCTCAGCAACCTGTAGTGTGGGGGTTTCAACCCCATCTAGCAAGATATGAGCACCTGACAAAATTATCATCAATTACTTCATTAAAGTGCAATCATTGGTTTAGAGAAGTAGTGAAAATCCCCAAAAGCGACTAGGTCCGACTGAAAAGTGAGTCCATTGTGCTCAAACACAGAACCTGCAAAAACGAGTAGGTCCGACTGAAAAGCGAGTCCCCCCCAGATGATGGCTACGTACCCAAACAAGTAATTTTGTCCGCTGCTCATATGATCAAATTCAGACGCCAATGGTGGTGACACGTGAGGGTTCTCGATGACCTGAAAACAAGGACAAGGGCAAACAACAGAATTTGGGGCTGGTTTTGTTATCAACGGACACTGGACAAGCCAATTTGACTATAGGATTTGCGCAGTAGTGTTGAGGCATCGATCATTGGAAAACACGGACCGGGTGGTTTTCGGCTGGTTATACCTCCCAGCGTGTCATCAACGGCAACAGCAGCAGCCGGTTGAGACTGAGACTGCACATTGTCAGGATGGGCCTTATGGAATCATCCTGGCGCCAAGTCGAGAATTGGTGATTCAGATTGAAGAAGAGGCGTGGTGGTGGCTCAGTTGGGTCATCAGATGATCACTCTGATCACTCATCAGCTGATGATGTTCTACCAAGTTGTGCTTAGTACCAGCTAGCTATTGAAATCGCCATATCTCATGGAATGGTAGGCTGAAGAGAAACACAAAACGCATGATAAACCTTTACAGTAGACACATTTATATACAAACCACTCTTGTCCATTACAAAATTACAAGCCGTGCTGAACCATCACAAACCATGGTTAACCAACTTTTTCCCTATGATCAAGCATCATCCAAGCATCAATCAACCATTCACCAAGTATCAGTTGAATACAATCAAGCAACCATTGATCAACCAGTACCATTAAATGCTATTAATGTTTGAACCACAATTTGATTATCATCAGCCATGATTCACCGTGATTGATCATCACCATCATCAGCCATTGATCAACCACATTTTGATCCAGCATTAATCCACAATTGATTGGCTAATGAATGGATTGATCCACCATTCATTGACCATTAGTCCACCATTAATGCACCATTAACCACCATTAGCCAGCCTGAACCATCATCATTTGAGCAGTATCAACCATCCCTCACCAGAATCAACCACTACAACCCCCGTTCACCGCCACTTTCAATCTGCGAACGATCAATCAACTATCAATCAACCCTTCACCAACCAGTAATCCACTATCAACCACCATTAATCCTATCATCAGCCATGGATCACCACATTTTAATGGCTAGGATTAACCACCATGGATTCTCATCATCAACCACTATCCACCAGCGACCATCAATCCTAACAACCACCATTAATCCATCATTAATCATTAACCAACCCTGACTGGTTCAGCAACGGTTTTCATCCACCATTAATCCATCCTAACAACCATTGACCAATACTAACCATTAATCAACCACCATACTAACAACCACCATCAACCACCATTCACCAAGAATTCAGCAACGGTTCACCAAACCACTTCAGCTTCGCTTCTCGGGTCTCCGATGGTCTCCGCCAGGCTCGAAAGTTCGCGGCCTTCTGCGACTGCCGCATGGTGAGTGTGGTGGGCGGCAGAGATGCCGAACAGCAGGCGCGCTTTTCGCGCGGAGATTTCACGCGGATGGGCTGCTTGCCGCCATGAGTTCATTGATGCTTAGTAAGATGGTTTATTACGATATATGATTAATAATGGATGATTTGGGGGTACCCTTATTTTGAGAAACACCCACAAAAGATCAAATGTCCACGGGATTTTATACTTCTTTGGGGGGCTTTATTCATCCAGGGCTCAGATTAATGGATAAGGATTCATTGATTTAAGGATCAATGATGGCTGAGGATGGTTTTGCTGATGTTTAAACTGGTGGTTTGTGATCTTTTGTGCTGATGTCTACTTTCTTGATGTACTGTACCCACGAGTTCTTAGGGCTCTGCGGGGACTACTCATGGATCGTCCCATGCCCTCCCAACCCAGGGATGCTGCGTTTGGATTTAGTGGTGGTTTGGTGCTCGTATTGTCAGGTATGGCAGATTCAATGTAGGTGCGCGAAGATGTGAAAGGATCTGCGATGGTGCTGACAAAAGCAAGTGCTTCAAAAAGCATCGACTGAGATAATTTCTGTGAATACTCAAGTTTCAAAAACATTCAGAAACAGCGAACAATACAAGGTGGGCCCCCTAACTTAGCTAAGTTGGCTTATAACCAAGGTAACTACCAGTTCTGGTAGATATAACATGATATAACTATAGTTGAATGGCTTATTAATCAACTTATAACCAGGGGGGCCAAGGATGATGCCTGGCCGAAGGGTTGAGTCACCGAAATGGCCGTCGTTTCGGAGGCCTTTACGTTGCGACAAGGCGTGGAGATTTGCATGGTCAGGGCCTCAAAATCACAGCATATCACAGCTATGGAGCCCTGGCCGGGACTGGGAACCACAGCATTTGACCAGATGTGACCAACAGTTGTCAGCCGAATTCTGGGGGGGTTCTCAAAAGATGGAAAGCCAAGAAATGGTTGGTTAACTACTGATGATTGATAATTGATTTTGATTGATTTTGGACGATTTGGGGGTAGCCCTAGTTTGAGAAACCGCCTTATTTGCCATTGTCCCAATCATCGACTACCAAGTACTGCTAGCCATTAGCCATTACTACTAATTTTTAGCCACTATCAACTAGCCAATTTTTAGCCAATATCAATTTTTATCATTACCAACTAGTTCATTACCAATTTTTAGCCAATATCAACCCAAAACTCCAGTTGGTTCAGAGCTGATCTACATGGCTCCCAGAACGACAAGTCGTCTTGCTAAGGCTACGCCTGGTCGTCTTTGTGATTCCTTGGACAAGAGGCAAGCTGGTGGCTGGCGTGGTTTTAGAATGTTTGATGGTGCTGAAGAGTAATAAAGAAACGTAATTCAATCATGATGATACTAGTGGAATCAAGGTTATGGTGTTCAAGTCAATAGTGCTTAATAATGGTGGATGTTTGCTTGTGCTGGTTGGTAGCGGCTAAGAATGGCCAATGATGCTACATTACTTGTTAACAATTGAAGGCGGTCAATAAAGTTTGAGAATAGCTGACAGCGGTTCATAACGCCTAATTTTGGTTGATATTGATGAATGATGGCCGATCCCAGGAATGGAACTGCAGTTGATTCAGGTTGATGGATTGATTGCTTGTTCATTGATTTGTTGAGTGCTTCATTGATTAAGTGAACGGGCAATTCGAAGATGGGCGATTGTGATCATTGTCATCACTCATATTGCTACAGTCATGATAGCAGCTTTCCTGTTTTTTCATGATCACATTGGTTCTCACGTGTATCGTCACGCTCACAGCTGGATATACACAATAGTATCCAGTTGGATGTTGGAACTGTTTGAATTTTACTCTTTTTTTGTCAATGACCACTTATGTCACTCATAGCCTGGATTGATTTCCACAAATAACGACTATGGTATGAGAAGAAAGTACAATTATACCTAGTATACAGCAGAACACAACAGTCACAAGTTATTGGCTATTTCGGCTTACATATAGTATCAGCCAATACATCAATGACCATATCATGTTTTCACCTCAAACACTATAGTGCTTAACTATATTCTTATAGTTTCAGTCAACAGCAACATGACTTCACCTTCATTGAATGAAAAAGGAATAAAAAACAACATTCATGTTTGAGCCACTCTACAACCATATGGGTGTTTCTCAAAATGGGGGTACCACCAAATCATCCAATAGTAATTATGTGTTAGCAATAAACCAACAATTTTGAGAAACAAGCACATATTTGTTAGTAACAACCATTTTGGCTACCAACTAGTAGTATAATTAGTAAACCAATATCACTATAGTAAACCAACCATATCATATTAAACTAGATTTAATTTTGGCTACCAACCATACTAAACCAACCATGTCATGTATAGCCCCGTCGCGCTACGTTGGCAGCCGGATCCCCTTGCGGCGCGGATATTCGTACCAGCGACGCCAGGCACACGGTCCTCAATCAGTGCACCTATGTGGTCATTGATGAGGCATGGCCGATGCCGCAGAGAAGCTGAGGTGGTGATTTGGTTGGATGATGCTGGTGAATTGATAGTTTACTGTAGGGGATAACAAGCCAGCAACAATGCTAGGGAATATGATGCTTATGGATGATGATGATGATGATGATGATGATGATGATGATGATGATGATGATGATGATGATGATGATGATGATGATGATGATGATGATGATGATGATGATGATGATGATGATGATGATGATGATGATGATGATGATGATGATGATGATGATGATGATGATGATGATGATGATGATGATGATGATGATGATGATGATGATGATGATGATGACAACAATGATGACAACGATGATGACAACGATGATGACAACGAGGATGACAACGTTGATGACAACGATGATGACAACGATGATGACAACTATGATGAGGACAACGATGATGATGATGGTGATGATGATGTTTATCCTACGGATGGTGATGCCTATGCCCTATGGTGTGATGACTACGCTTATCCCATGCTTAGTGACATATGGCGGTGGCCACCCCTGAATGTTGACATCCTATTGATAAACGAACTAGGTATCTTTGTTGGCATGTTCATCTGTGGGTTGTTGGGATCATTGGAAAGACCCAAGGGTGTGAGCTCAGCCAGTTGTCTCCAAAGCCATGTTGCGATCCGCCTCAGGCCGACAAGATGGTGGACCTTGGGTTTGAGGCACGGTGGGTGGGGTCACTGCTCCTGTTCCGACGGTCAACCAGGCATTTTTGCAGAGAACCTTCGGACGGTCATGGTGGTCATCAAGAATTACGACGTGTAGATTGTATCCCCAAGATTTGGCTGCTTGCACTTGAAAAAGGAACCGGTTTCAGTCATGCACCTGTAAAAAATCCATGTTGATCAGGGATGGTAGGCAGGGTAGCCCCATTTAATGAGAACCAAATATGTGGGAAGTCATGGACATGTTCCACATGGGCCATAGGATGCTGGTGTTTGCAGTGGGGTGCAGCACAGGACTACGTGCGACGTGTCTTGTTGGCCATCCCGGCGAGCAACATGAAGGCTGACAACGAGGAGGATGCTGAGAAGCAGGACGAGCTGCGCAGCGGTGCCACGTAAGCTATGCAACGTGGGCGATGGTAGATCAAGCTGTTCAGAGAGCACCACTATGTGTACGAGGTTTACCGGCTCAATAGCTCGTGACCAAGTTACCATGTATTATTATTATGATACCTTCAAGTATATGAGTATTTCTGAGATGGATCTTCCATTTTACCACCTATAGGGATGGGGATACCAAGAACCGTAGTTGGGAAACCGATCAACCATACATCCGCCTGATCTACAGACAGTGACGAACGTGTTGTTGCAGAGGTGGTGTTTGCATTTGGGTCAAAGTCAAAGTTGTTCATCCGCAAAGCCATGAAATTTATGAATTTGCTGCTGGAGGGTGGACAGTCCATGCTGATGAAGGAACAATAGTAACGCTAACCACAGAATCACAATAACAGTAGAGTAACGATACTCACTTTTTTCATGATCATAGACTTGTGCTCACAATTCTGGCGACAATCATATAGGTGGTTTCCCAGAATTGGGGTACCCCTAAATCATCCAGCTTATTGATTTTTACTAGTACTAAAGCAACCAGAACTTGAGGGTACCCCTGTGGCTTCAGAAACCTCCATATGCCCACCTCATTTTTTGTCGGCAATGGATTGGCTTCGAATGTGGATGGTACACGATCCTGCGGGGAAGCTTGTCAAGCCTGATCTTACTGTTGCCGCGCCAGCTTTTGCTCAAGAGCCACCAATGAGGATGTTGGAAACCCATAGCCATAGCCGTTTCAACAAACCCACTTGGGGATTTTTCAGGGGATCATTCTACTTGAATCTATTTGATGTAATAGAACATCTATATTCCATGAGCTTTATTCTGGGCAACAAATGTTTTGACATCGTTTCAACGAAGATAGCAGGACTTCCCTGGAAACTGCGTCAGGAATGCACATTGCATCCAGGAATAGATTGCCCTTTTCTTAGAAGGTCTTGGCTAGCAGTTCCAACCAGGCATTTTGTTTCACGTTACAAAAGTGATCTCAACACGATGCAGTATGTGATTATCACCGGCTATCTCCCAATGTGTTTGAATCTCGAGCACTCTCGACCTTACTGCGTGCGATCATAGCCGCAATGCAGCGATTCTGCTGTTGCTTGGCGCCATCCTCAGCACAGGGCCCTGTGAATACGGTCTACCTGGTTACCTTCAGGCAGTGCTTCTCAAGTATCTGTGAAATTCTGGAGATTGCTGGTTTGATGGTTGACTCGTATTGTGGAATTCCCTGTTCATCAACCAGTTGCTGTAGAATGTACGCATGAAAATATGCTCCGTTGCAGCATTGGCCAACACGGCAGTGGAAATTTTCTCAGTTTTCACTCGCCAACCACTTGGCCTGGATGGTCATCCCAGAGCGAATTGTCTAAGGCCAAGAAGCCAGCAGGATGTGTGGACCTGCCCCAGCAGGCCCATGGAATCCGTGGCGAAGCAGCCGATTGTGTTGAAAATCATAGCGCTGAAGTCTGGTGAACCATGGTCCAATAGCAAGCCATAGGAGGGAAATCGAGCTACAGAAACATTTAGTAATAGTTGGATATGATGGGTTATTGATCATAGATCAGCCACTTAGAGCTATATTGATGGGGATCAACTAGGGTGTTTTGCTCTCACCAAGCTAATTCTTTCCAACTAACCCCGAGACATTCTGCAGAAAACCAGATATACATGATTCAAATGAACTAGGTTATCAGGATCAATATGAATCACCAATTAGACAAGCCTCTCTAAACCAACAATTGGTTGTGCATTTCTGAGTTGTGTTGGTGGATAGAAGCACATTCAAGAAGCGTCTCTAAACCACCAGAAACGCCACACATTTCTGAGTCGGCCCAGATTCATCAATGCTATTAGATAAGCTTCTCTAAACCACCAGTTTCTTCGCGTTTTGTGGTGCATTCTGAGTCATGCCATTGATGGTTCTGATGGCTCGGAGCTGCGCAGGTAAAGGCCGAGGATGCCACACCTGTTGCTGCACCCATCCAGCAGGCAGGGCTGTTGCTGGTGTTGGGTCTTCAGCTGATTGATCACTAACATATACTAACATAGATACCTAGCCAACCATCCAAAAATCAAAAAACGGTGTGAACATCACTCAGATTATTCTGGTCCTGAGTGGGATGTGAGCAGCCAGGGGCACAGGGCCCTTGACCTCAAATGCTATAAAGCTCACTGGGCTTGTAGTGGTTCATGGGACCGCGGTTGATCCTCATCGATCCAGGAGTTCGAGCCCAAACAGAAGGAGACACAGAAGGAGCCAGTCCAGGTCCGTTGCTCGCGTTGAGTTGTCGAATTCGCAAGCTTTCAGAAGGTGAAAAATAAGACATGAGTGCACATGTGCTTGTGTTTTGTGTATTGAGAGATGGTTGAAGCCACAAATGCGCACGTGCTAACTGGAAATTGTGGTTCCACCATAAGAAAGGGAACATTTTGATGTCATCGAGGTAAGCTTGGCCCAGATTTCTGTAGCAACGTGTGCCAGGAAGCGGTTGCCCCTGTCCCAGGAATGGTCGAGGTGACTTAGCGAAGCTTAGAAATGGGATGCCAGAGACACAGAGGCGACAAAGTGTTCCCATGAGCGTTTTAAAAGTAGTGAGCCGTATGAAAATTTCTCAAAATAAGGGACTCGAAAAATCCCTGGTTTATTAGTATAAATGGACGTTTTAGCAGTAGTAGGAGTAGTAGTAGTAGTAGTAGTAGTAGTAGTAGTAGTAGTAGTAGCAGGAGTAGTAGTAGTAGCAGGAGTAGTAGTAGTAGTAGTAGTAGTAGTAGTAGTAGTAGTAGTAGTAGTAGTAGTAGTAGGTAGTACGTAGTAAGTAGTAAGTAGTAAGTAGTAAGTAGTAAGTAGTACGTAGTACGTAGTAAGTAGTAAGTAGTAAGTGGTAAGTAGTAAGTAGTAAGTAGTAAGTAGAAAGTAGTAAGTAGTAAGTAGTAAGTAGAAAGTAGTAAGTAGAAAGTAGTAAGTAGAAAGTAGTAAGTAGCAAGTAGTAAGTAGAAAGTAGTAAGTAGTAAGTAGTAAGTAGTAAGTAGTAAATAGAAAGTAGTAAGTAGGAAGTAGTAAGTAGTAAGTAGTAAATAGAAAGTAGTAAGTAGTAAGTAGTAAGTAGTAAGTAGTAAGTAGTAAGTAGTCAGTAGTAAGTAGTAAGTAGAAAGTAGTAAGTAGTAAGTAGTAAGTAGTAAGTAGTAATAGTTTAGTAGTAAGTAGAAAGTATTAAGTAGAAAGTATTAAGTAGAAAGTATTAAGTAGAAAGTAAAAAGTAGAAAGTAAAAAGTAGAAAGTAGAAAGTAGAAAGTAGTAAGTAGCAAGTAGTAAGTAGAAAGTAGTAAGTAGGTAGTAGTAGTAGTAGTAGTAGTAGTAGTAGTAGTAGTAGTAGGTAGTAAGTAGTAAGTAGAAAGTCGTAAGTAGTAAGTAGTAAGTAGTAAGTAGTAATAGTAAGTAGTAAGTAGAAAGTATTAAGTAGAAAGTATTAAGTAGAAAGTAGTAAGTAGTAAGTAGTAAGTAAGTAGTAAGTAGCAAGTAGTAAGTAGTAAGTAGTAAGTAGCAAGTAGTAATAGTTTAGTAGTAAGTAGAAAGTATTAAGTAGAAAGTATTAAGTAGAAAGTATTAAGTAGAAAGTAGAAAGTAGCAAGTAGTAAGTAGAAAGTAGAAAGTAGTAGTAGTAATAGTAGTAGTAGTAGTAGTAGTAGTAGTAGTAGTAGTAGTAGTAGGAGTAGTAGGAGTAGTAGGAGTAGTAGGAGTAGTAGGAGTAGTAGGAGTAGAAGTAGAAGTAGTAGTAGTAGTAGTAGTAGTAGTAGCAGTAGTAGTAGTAGTATTAGTAGTTGTAGTAGTAGTAGTAGCAGTAGGAGTAGTAGTAGTAGTAGTCGTAGTAGTAGGAGTAATAGGAGTAGTAGTAGTAGTAGTAGGAGTAATAGGAGTAGTAGTAGTAGTAGTAGGAGTAATAGGAGTAGTAGTAGTAGTAGTAGTAGTAGTAGTAGTAGTAGTAGTAGTGGCAGTAGTGGCGGTAGTAGTAATAGTAGGAGTAGTAGTAGTAGGAGTAGAAGTAGTAGGAGTAGTAGTAGTAGTAGTAGTAGTAGTAGTAGTAGTAGGAGTAGTAGTAGTAGTAGTAGTAGTCGTAGGAGGAGTAGTAGTAGTAGTAGTAGGAGTAGTAGTAGTAGGAGTAGTAGTAGTGGTGGTAGTAGCTGTCCGGAGTCGTGAGGATAAGCCAGGCGAGAAGAAACACTACCGAAGTGGTTTTACCAGCACCAAACAATCCTTCAACTAGCAGGGTACCTCTGCCTGTCATCAAGCTCACCAACACGCCAACTGCCAACACAGTAGTAAGTAGTATTAGAATTAGAAGTAGAAATAGTAGAAGTAGTCGCAATAGTAATGGTAGTAGTAGTAATAATAGGAATGCAATGACAGGCGTGATCTTTCTTAAGATTAGCTGTGATGCAAATTGTTTCTATCAGTAGATATATTTTTGAAATGAATAGAAATGGTTGGGTCGTTGTTACGAACGATGTCTAATTTGGATGATGGGGTTCGTTTTTTTGAGACATATTCAAATGGACGCGTGGAAGTAATGAGCATTCCTTTGGTTTTACATGTCCACCAATTGAGCAATAATTTACCACTTTCCCAGCCAAGGCGCCAGCCGACGCTTCGGCCGAAGCCAAAGATGCTGAAGATGATCGGCTGCCGACCCTGGAGCTACCAGGTGTGGCAGCGCTGGTTGCTATCCAAACAATGGGCCTAAGTGGCTTGATTCGTTGTGTTGGTTGGTGTGTTGGTGTGCTGGTGTGTTGGTTGGTTGGTTGGTTGGTGATGATAAAAGACCGATAGACAAACAGATAGGCAGGCAGAAAGGCGTACAGACAAAGACAGCGACAGAGACTAAGAAGCTGTGTACTGCATCGCCAGCAGTAGGTATCAGAAACCCCAACAGTTGTTGTGACCTACGGTGTGCTGCAGTGCTCGTGTGGCTCGCGCCGCTACTTCGGCAACATGTGCGTCGCGCTTGCCATAACTTCCGAAGGACAGCCGCAGTGCTTTATGGCGTGGCTGCTGATGATGATTTGTCATGACCAATGAATTGTGAAGAATAAGACAATAAATCAATCGTGAAGGGAGAGTGACGCAGGCGGTATTGAGTAGTGTTTCATCGTTAGCGCTCAAGGGTTCAATGTTCTCAAGCAAACCATGATGCTGCGCTGGTCAGATGTCATGGTTCTAAACTGAAGGATTGCTGGTTGGCTGAGTTGGTTGGCCTGTGCAACTCGCTAAAGCTTGGGCTGTTCGGCGTCAACGAGATGAATTGCTGCGCATGAAGCGTGGTGACGGGTCATGGCTGATGAGCGAGAGCACCTTCCTATTTCCCTTTTAGCATTGGTGATTGCCCGGCGCGCTTCAAAGAAAAAATTGGAATGGACAAAATTTTGTGCCGCCTGGGTGGCAACCCGCCTTCAAGGTTTGTGAGGGGGCACGGGGGCTTGCCAAGCATTGCGCGACGCAGTTTGCAAACGCCGGCGCGGGATATCGTCCACCGGCAGTAGATTTGATTGGTGGTTTGTTGTTGGTTTGGTATGGTTTGGTTGGTCATTAAATGACCTTGTTCGTGTTTGTGTTTTGTTGGTGATGCTCTGAGAGGGAGGAAGCTTAATGCAGGAAATTGTTCTTGATGATTATCATGTCGGGAGAACAACCCCCCAACCCTACCATAAACAACCGGTGGTTTACCAGCAATGTTCAGGGATTGATATGAACTTTTTACTAACCACCGGGCATGGCTTGGATATTAGTTATTTGATATTGTTTCTAGTCCAATAATAATATTTTTTCTTGAAAAAAATATCCTTTAAATTGGATATTCAGAATTGTTCGTAATTGACCACATCAATTGCTTCGTCAAGCATCTTGAACCATCATTTTCCATCACTAAATTTCATCAACCATCACTAGTTAACAATTTAATCTTTTGATATCTACAGTTTCGCGATGGTAAGGCACTGCTTCACACCATGCCTCGCGCCACAGATGGTGATGCTTGTGGCCTGCAAATCTTTGAGCTCTTGGGTCGAGGCCATGGCAGGGGCCACGCGCCATTCGCGGCGCAAACTTTGGCACAGATATGGGGGTTCCAACGGCATTTAGTCGGGGTTGGGAGCCATGGTACCTATGGTTGAAAAAGATGTCGAATAACCAGGGTGAATCATGGTGGTTGGGTTCGTTATTGCCAATTAGGAATGATTGGTGAGGGTGAGCAACCATTTGATTAGGGCACTTGGGGTGTCAACCATGGCATTTCATAGCTGGGACCCTGCTGGTTCCCAACTCCATGTGCCCGATTCCTTCGCGACATCTTCAACTTTCGGTGCGATGCCTTCCACTTTTGGTCATGTGATGGGATCCGTGAGGGCATAACTAACCAAAACGATTTCAATAGATCTCTATGTTTCTATTCACCGAATGATATGTGAACAGCCCTGACATAAGAATAGAGCCTATAACTAATCATTCAAAGCAAATCTGGTACTCCTACCCTTACGGTGTTTGTTCTCCTATACCAAAATCATTATAGTGAACGAGCACAACCAGTGTGAAAGCAAACATCAGAGCGATGGTTCGCTCAGACTCAGTGATCTCACTGGTTGGTTTCAGCTGTGTTCGTTTCTGCCTGCAGTCCTACCTGCTATGATACCTAACATTTTTTCACAGGTGATATTTCATGTTGGAAGATACCTCTATCATTTGCTATGCTGAAAGTAATGTCACTGGTAGATATCATCAATTGATTATTAGATATTTGTTGATAGATACCTCTACAATAATGTTGATAGATACCTCTATAATGTAACGGTCAGATATCACCGGGCTTGCAAATACCAAGTTGTTCAACATGTCCAACAGCGAACTATCAATGCAGGTGCCAGTGGGTGTCGCGTCCATCGGTGTCAGGCGGGCTGTTGGGCACTGGTAGCGAGTGATGGTTTGTAACACGGGATTCATTGCCATCAATTAATGCTTCCTCAAGCCATGGGGAACCCCCAAAAATGTTTGGTTTATTACTATAAATGGTTGTTAAAAGGATGACTAATTAGTGCCTATACTATTAGATGTCTTTGCAATAACGCATAATAATCATGTGCAATCATCATGACTCAAGAGCTTGTCAGATGCATAATCCATCACTGTTCATAATTGATGTTTGCGACTAGGAGTTGACAATGAAGACAATCATCATATCAATAAGATTAGATTATCGCTTTGCATCAATCTTATGATGGGTGCTGATGAAAAGGATCATGGTCAAATAATGTTTACTGCTTGGCAGAAACTCATGACCTGCTGCAATTCATGGCACGTTCACACTCACTACTTGTTGGTCAATTGTCAGCCTGCACGCTACTTGTTGCTTAGCGATTTTCACCTCCTGCTGACAGCCAAGCAGGTTTGTGTGTCCGGCCAACTATTGGTTATGAGTATGGGTCGTCAGCAACCATCCCAAACATTTGTTGGGTACAGGGTATTGACGCAAAGCCGCATGGTTATTGGCTTATTGGCCTATTGGTTTGTTGTTCAGCTTTCAGCAAACCAATACTGAGCATGGCGCCATGTAAAAAACTTATAGCTCAGCAACCAAGTAATGACCCATGTAATAATTACCACCAAAAATATTCCTTTCGAACCAAGTACCAAGCATGGCGCATAAACCATTTGAGGGTCAATCCATGATACCAACCGGATGCCAGCTGGTCATAGTAGCCTAGAGTCTACCCATAACCATTGACACCCTCTAACCAGCACCATCATTAACCAGGATTGAACATCCTTAGCCACCATTCACCATAAACAATCAATCATTAATCACTATCAGCCATCATCAACTGGTTGATTGTTGATAGTTGATACTTGTTAATGGTTCAAGTTCATAATATTAACAGTCAATCATTGACATAAATCATCAACCATTAACCAGTATCAACCATGATGGTTTAACTATCAACCAGTAACATTAACCACCAACCATCAAAATCCACCATTGCCTTAGTATCAACCATCATCAACTGGTGGTATCAGTACTAGGCGCACGGGTTGAAGGCGCCACTTCACTGGCCTGGCTCCAGGAGGGAGATCGGATCATGGCGGGAAAGGTGTTGCCCCTGGGGCCCGCCACCTGGCCCGATATGGTGGAGGACGCGACGGGCAGCTGGCGGTGGCGGTAGGATCCACCGGTGGTCAGCGTTGCAGCGTCGCACCATTCGTCACAGCGGCGTTGGAGTGCCGCGACTCATCATCCTCGTCGTCGTCGTCGTCGTCATCATCATCATCATCATCAGCAGCAGCAGCAGCAGCAGCATCACACATAGTTGCTTATTATCCCCCCTGAATTATCTTGATTAACCACAGAATAACTCCATTGGTTGATCATCATCAACCATCACGCAGCCTCAAGTCCCAGCTTCCCCTGCGTCGCTGGCTCGAGGACTTCGAGAAAGAAGTGGCGGTGCTGAAGCTCATCGGAGAGTGGCCCGGATGGCATGACCTGAGGAGATTCCGGGGCCAAGTTCAGTATCCATCATTTATTTGGCTATGGGTCAATAATGGGTAATATAATGGCTAATAACTAACAAAAATAGCTGGTTCATGGTTAGTAATAGGGGATGATAATTAGCAATTATAGGGGATATATATACCAACTACATGCTATGGGTCAAGCAGTTAACCAACCAACTCATGGGAGATTTCCACCAACAATTTCATAGGGAAAACAATGGTTAATGACAGGGGAACTAGGGGTACAGGGTTTTGACCCACAGCCATATGGATGGCTGATACATGGATCAATAATGGTTGGCTTATGGGTCACTGATGATCGATATGGGTCCATGATGGTCAATATCCATTAATTCTGGTAAACCAATCAGTTGAAATCAATGATCAATTTTATTCGTGGTTTATTGCATCACTCAATGTGACATTGACGCTCAATGGTTGACTGATCTGGTTATCAACCATTAGCCATTAACCAATTAACTAGTGATCAACCATGAGGGTGTGTCTCAAGTGATAGGGGTACCCCTACGTAGTTATCACCCAGTTTATTCACCATTTACCAATCATAATTTGGGGCTTCCCTACTCTGAGAACCGCCCACATGGCAAAGTACCCCAAGAGATGTGGCGGCAACATCCCAAATTTGCTCGTACTTTGCGAGAGCAACATGACATAATATGATTACCAATGATGGTTGCGATGATGTTTCGATCGCACATGATTCCATCGTGTCCATTTGTATCATTGTTTTGTATGTGACAGCAATGATATCAGAGGGTAGACTGGCCTTCCTATTGGCGAATTAGCACTGCCCGTGGGGTATAATCAGACTACTGACAGCTTATCACAAGAATCTTCTAGCATTGTATCATGATATGTTGACGGAGTTATCACCTACCCATTATCACCAGCATGATACTCAGTTGGAACTATGCAACTGTAGTTTCAAGTCACAACTAAGTATCATACTATAGTTGGCACTTTGATGCCTAACTATGATACTTCCATGATACCAGTTGGTACCTAGTTGGTACATGTTGGGACTATGATAGCTTCACAGTTCCAGCTACCAGCGGGTCACTCAATGCCTTGGTTGGTACCTGAAATCTCAACTCTCGCGTGGCCTCTCAGGCATCCAGCGCTGGTGTCCTTCTTTGGCGCCTGGAGCACCAAACGCTTCAGCCTCGACAAGCAGCAGGTGAAGGCGATGGGATCGCTGTGGTTCCAAGAACCTGGGGGTCTCTTGTGATCAACAGCTTCGTTTGAAGGCGAAGCTCATGTGATTCACCATCACCATGATCAACCGTGCCAGTGACCCTTTTCAACCATTTGTCAACTAGTATTATGTACCATGATGGTCTACCATGGTCAACTATCGTTTACAGTGATCGCCTTAATCTACCATCATTGGCAACCATGAAGCCTTTTGCACTATCACTAGCCATCATCACTAGCTATAATGGACATTCATGGACCATTATTAACCAGCTGGTCAACCAACAAATCAATGATCATTAACCGTCATCAAGGATATTGAGTATTATGAGCCATCATTATCCACTTTCAGCGACCGTCATTAGCCATTGTTGCCTATTTATCAAGACAGAAGCAGAAATAGCTCGTATTGACTTTCACTTTCCGTTGTCCGCTTTCCATTTTGCATCGTTGTCTATCGATTGCCGACACCAACTACAGTATTGATTATTCACATTGGTCAAGCTATCACTAACAGCCATGGGAACCATCATTGACCATCAACAATCACTGTCAAGCATCATTCATCATCACGTTCAAGCATCATTAATCATCCTTCACATCAACGATGGTTGGTCATGATCCCCTACTATTAACCATTATGAATGCTTGTAATCCCTATAGAACCACCAACCAGGAATCATCATTCACATGCGCCGGCCTATCAGTAAGCATTGTTTCCTTCATGTTTCATGGATATCAATCATCATCATCATCATCATCATCATCATCATCATCATCATCATCATCATCCACATGCATCTGATTATCCATGATTGACCATTTAATAAGAACTTGATCACCATTTTAACCATCGTTAGCCATTTTTCCCCCCTCATTGGCTATCCCCAACTTTATCAACCATTTACCAGCTAATTCACCATTGGTTGGCGGTCGGTTTGTTCTTCCCATCTCCTTTCCTCTCATTTTTCTTCAGGCCTATGTCATGGGCATCGAGCTGTGCGACACCAACCTGGAGGATGTGCTTCAGAAGCGAAAGGAAGCGCAACTTCACTGCAGCCGATGGGGTTACACGGCGGGTTGGTTAAGGTTGGTTGAAGTTGGTTAAGGTTGGTGGATGTTGGTTGATTGGTTGCTTAAGGTTGGTTGATCACGGTTGATCTGCCTGTTTCAATGGTTGTGATCAATTGATCAATGATAATCCCAACTCTGGATTGATGAACCCCTACTTTATTAATAGCGGGTATCCCTCGAAAGCCTTGGTTTCCCATAAAATTGGTACCCCCAATCAATAAACCTATGGTCTATTAATCCGGAATTCTCATCAACAGAAAACACTATCATGGACCAGATTGGATGGCACCAAAGTGTCACACAGAAAGCGTCCACCAGTCCAATTTGCATCAGAGACTTCAGTGTTTTTTCCTGACTCCATGCTGAAAACTGGAGAGTTCTAGGCATCCGTTGAACCTGGCGCGGTGTCCCAAGGCAGAAACCCTTGGAACAACCTGAGTTGTTGTCCATCCTGAGACAGGCTCCCGCAGCTGTCACAGTAGCTGTCACGCAGTTCAACACACTGCTGCAATTGTGAGTGAATTTTGTTGCGGTTGCGGTGTTTGTTGTCGTCGTTTTCGCATCATGATGATTATACATGCATTCTCCCAACACCAGTCAGTAGAGCAATGTCCAAAAGTTGCAAAACCCAGAGATTCATGGAGATTCGACAAACAAATCATGGCTTCGTTTCTAGCTCAGGGAGATCTCCGAATGGTTCTCGTCCCATGTGTGTACCCCCACAGGTGGTTAATGGTCATTATGCACCATTTCTGCACAAAGTCCTGCAATGTGGGCCCCCAATCGTTAGCTAAGTTGGTGAACATAACTATTGTAACTAGCAGGCAAATGGTAGATACAACTATGGTTCAATGGCGAATCTCAACCAACTCATAGTCATTATTAGCCATAATTAAACAGCATCGACCATGGTTCATCACCATTCACTACGGCTTTTAACTACATGGCGGGTATTCACCATGGGTTATTACTATAACCATAGTGGCTAACCATGAGTAACAATGGCTTATAATATAATCAGGCTTATCAACCATGGCAGTCAGGCTTCTGGTTATTATCAACCATGATTAACAGTCAGTGGCTGCTTAACAATAGTTAAGCATAGTTAATCACCATTAACCATGGCTTCACCACCATAAAACATGGCTCATTATTAGCAAATTAACCATTATTAACCATGGGCTAACCTTATTAACCTTGCTAACCTTATTAACCATCATACCACCATTATTAGCCATGGGCTTCTAACGTTTGGGGCCCCACTTCGTTGCATGGGCCAGGTTTCCCAGGCCTTGGCGCATTTGCACCGGCACCGCGTGATGCACCGGGACCTCAAAGCCGGCAACGTCTTTCTGGCGCGCCATGGCCGCAAGGCAACGGTGGCGGCGCCTGCAAGGTGGCTCCAAGGAGGGTGGATGAGAGCCTGAAATGGTGGGTGGTGATGAGTTGTTGGATGTGAATGATGGTTGGGAGTTGATTAGTGATTTTTTAGTAGATGAAAATGGTGGATGAGAGCTTGATATGGTGGATGAACGATGGTTTCGTGATGGTTTTGCTGATGGTTAATGATGATTCCTGGTGGATTAGAGCTTGATAACAACGGGGATTGATGATGGTTGATGGTTGATTATCATAGTTGTTGTTAATGATGGTTAGTAGTTGGTAGTTGAACAAATGGTTTGTTAGTGTTGGTTGATGGTTGCTCAATACTTCTCTGAAACATGCTAGATATTTTAATGACTATGGCTCAAAAATGGTGATGAGTGATGGTTAATGCTTAGTAGTAGGATTAATTAAGAACACTGATGGCTAGCAGTCGTTGATGATCAATGATGCTTAATGACCCGTTCATAATCATATTGGCCAACGATGATTGATTAGCTCATTGACTAGGTGGTTGATGATGGTCCATGATAGCCAATAGTGGTGATGGCCAGTGATACTGGCGATTGGTTTCTTGTTGTTGATGATGGTTATTCCAGTCTGATCATGGTGATACCGCTGATCGTGGTGAATAAGCGTCTGACGGTCTATAAGGTGAATAGATAAAGGCTAACAGTACTTGATAGATCATGGTGGTTGAGAATGTTTGATAAGGGTCATGGTGGACACTGGTTAACCATGATGTTATTACATAGTGGCGGTTGATAACCGTTGGTACGGGGTTTAATCACGGTGAACAAGTTGACCAGCGGTGATGTGAATTTGAGCAAGAGGGATGATGTGTATCAACAATATGCTGAAGCATGGAACAAATTCAACCACCAGCAGGAACCAACAAGAGGACACAGCAACAGCTTTGATTGATTGGTTAAGAGCCAACAGTAATCCATGTCAGCTTATAGAAATAATTAGATCATCATGGCTGAAACAGAGGATATACCAACAGGCACCCGCTCCCCAGCAGCTTATTTGGTGCTTGATCAGGTGGTTGCCCCATTAAGACGCTGGTGGACACGCCAAACTACTGGTGGTTGAGAACTGTTGCTAAGCCTGTGCCGTTATCAACCACCAGCACTATCCAGTCGTAACACTTTAAATCGCATACATTAACTACTGATAATGGTCACTGAACCTGTGACACAAGCTAACTCTGAATAGCAGCGTCAATCAAGAGTCGGTACACGAAATCAGATACCGACTATGCATGGTTAGTAACCACATGTAACCACCAAAGATGGTAAACGCTTGGTAAATCAGCCGCACCAATGATGGATGGTGGTCCGTCGACCCAGCCTCTACCGCCTTGAAAGTGATGCTTCTCAGCTGGTTGCTGGTGCTTCGTTCTCGGAAAAAGACTCACTGGGATTACATTAAGCTTCACGAACATCAGCATTATTGTTGGTATTGGTGATTATTGCGTTTATTGTTGGTTGATGGATGCTGCTAAATGGTTGGTGAACAATTCCTCAAGAGGTCGTTGGGTGTTTGTTGTTATTCCCTTTCCACCATTTCTATAACGCTTAGCCATGATAGAAATGTCAACCAACTGCCAGGATGGTTTTACCAGGTTTCCCTCCCCTCGACCTTCAAACTGAGGTGCAAGACCTCCTCGGACAAGGTGTGGAAAGGGACCGTCAAGATATGCGCAAGCTCATGGATCAGCATGATGATGATGATGATGATGATGATGATGATGATGATGATGATAATGATGATGATGATGCGGTTCAACAGTGGTCTCGTGGTCGCCCCAGATTCGCGCGACACCCAAGAGCTCTACGCAATTGTTTATTCCAGCCATTTACTAGTGGAACTGGACCTGATTTCAGCAAGAACCATCAAGATGTGATCGCACCAACCATACCTATAGTTAGTCATCAATAGTTCTTGACGCAGCGGTAAATCAATGGTGATCTTTAACTGTTGGTGATTGGCTGATGGTACAATGTACTGTAAGTGCCTTGACACCACAGCTGAGTGCAGCATACCCATTATATCCTATCAACAGTTAGGCTTTGTACCTTTACAAAGTCAGTGACATAGGTATGATTCACCATGTTGGTTGATGAGAAAATCGACCACCAACTATAAGGGGTTCCAGGAGATCTCCTTCAACAATTTCTCGGAATGATGTATCTATGATAAGAATCTAGTACAATACTATGGTTCAATCATAAGCCATTATGTAAAGACTATCATAATCTATAGTTTAGAGTTTAATCGATCATGTTTTGTCTATCACGATTACATATGACATACTTAATGATAGATGAGAAACATCATACCTTTAAGCACAATCTTTATATGTTTGATAGTGTCAAGGCATTGTGATAATACATACACTTATTTTGTAATCTAGGTTAATGGCATACCAATGACATCACTGATATACCAATTGTATCATCCAGAATGAACATCATCTATGGTACAATCCATTGGTTTATGATATGCTTATGATAGTCACAATCCATTGTGATTCCATATCGAAATGCCATTGGCCATAAAGTTGGCTATCATTTATAGTCTTTATACCCTAGTTGGTGGTCTCAAACATCTTTTCTTTTCACTAATTAGTTGTTATCAACACATGGTTGGTCGACTCATATTTTTCATGACGGGGTGGTTCAACCACCAACCAGATTAGCTCAACGATATTATTAACACAGTGATATCTAAACGCTATTAGCCATTAAGATTGTTATAGTTTCTAGTTAGTGGTTTATCAGTTTTTATGGTTGTTAAACTATTTGAATATCAATTAACTAGTTATCATTTTTATGATTGAAAACATGTTTATATACCCATGCTAATCATTTGTCAGTGCCGCTTCCAGGATGGCTCCGATGTGGTGCTCACAGACGTGGTCGCGAAGTTGGGCGACTTCGGCGTGGCCAAGGCAGGGCGTAGCAGCGAAGGTAGCGATGGCGTCACTGGCAGGTGGTGAAGCACCGAGTTGTGGCATGGTGGTGGTGGTTTCCTAGTAGCTGGGGGTACACTACACCCAAATCATCACAGAAATCAAATAGTTTTTAGTACTCGTACTAATTCAGCTCTATCCATCACTTGGGGGTTCCGATTTCAAGCACCTAACCTGGAAAAACTGGGAGTTTCAGCATGACAACATCACGTTTTAGTGACATCCAATCACCGTTTCGCTTGATCACTTCTGGTTTCCCAACAAAATCGTCACTGCAGATGATAATGGCCAAATTTCCAGCAAAGATCATCACTTGAGTTGATTGATTTAGAGATTGACTCGTGGATTGACTTATAATCACGTACGGTTCTTTCCATTATTCTTACTGGTCATTTAAAACAGATTGCCGATCACCACTAATCAGCATCAAGTCATCACTACTGTAAGATATCATCACTCGAAGGTGATCCGCAAAGTCGTCTCGCCCCCGTGTGCCATTTTTCCAGGTCTGCAGCCGTGCGCAGACTCCTGTCCGTGGGACCCAGCCGTCGCGAGTGGGCGAACCATGGATAGCTTTGATGCATGCATGAACTCATGCTGGTTAATGATGGTTCATTTAATGATGGCTCATGGTGGTTGATGCATGTTAATGCTGGTTAATAACAGGGAATGATGGGTACCCACATTTAACAAACTATGATGGTTGATGGTGATTCATAATCATGCTGGTGGCTACTGATGGTTGATTTATGGCTACTGATGACTTGCTGATGTCAAATACTGGTTAGTTATACTTGATGAGTATGAATGAAAATTTTTAAGTTACATATGGCGGCTGGACACTCTAAGGTTTGTTGTGGGTGGAGTGGATGCATTTAGATAGACGTGCAATTTTCCAGCGCCTAAATGTTGGATCACAAACCAACATTCATAAATCATTGACCAATGATGAACCATCATGAAGGACAATAAGGCATTCTAAGCTCCTCCTTGACATGGAAACATTTGTTACAATGGAACATCAAAACCATGAAGTCATTGAGTAGATCCCATCCACGTAATCATCGACAATATTTGCTTTGAATTTCATCAACAATCAATCATATCTATAATTATATCCCCAACTCATCCAATGTTTATCACTCCTCTTCTTGCGAACCCGGCAACCCCCCAGAGAGAGCGAAAGGGCGACCGGTCTGTTCCTGGCAGAGGGTGTCATACTAATTAACCTACCTTTTTTTGGGTACCGCCATGACTTGAGAAACGACCATCTCACAACTCATGGTTGATCAACCCGCCGAGTTGTCCTGGACTCCAGGTCCAAACGCCTCACTTCATGGCTCCTGAAGTGGCACAGCAAAGTTGGGGGCCCCGAATCAAGTTGCGCAGCGGAGAGGAGCAGCTGGTTGATGGATGATTTGCGGCTAGTGATGGTGAATCACTAAATGAAATTACTTTGCAGTGATGATGATGATGATGATGATGATGATGATGATGATGATGATGATGATGATGATGATGATGATGATGATGATTTGATAATGGCCCTTGCTCAGCTATTGCGGTCGGTAGTTCAGGTTGGGAATTGTGGGCAACGCTGGCATGGTCCCCCAGCTGGGGCAAGCTGAAGCTGACCTGCAGAACAGTTTCTATTAGCCCTATTGCAGAATCAGTGACCAAAAACAGTTGATGTTTGGTCCAGTACTGACCATTCCTCACATAATGATACATAATAATGATAAGTGATAACCATGTCACCTGGAATATTGTGGATTTTTTCCATTCAGTGTCTCGTGGATCGGACTCTCCTAAGTGCCAAAGAGAAGCCAGTAAGAGCATATCCATTCTACCTAGCGATTTGATTCTATTTGTCTACATGTTTGTCTACCGATCTGCTTATGCATCCTTCAATCTGTCGATAAGCCATCGATCTTGTTGGTGTATTCGTTTGTTTATCTATCCATTTGTCATCATCTATCTACCTACCCAACTATCTATCTACGTATCTATCAACCAATCTATCTATCTATCTGTCTATCTGTCTATCTGCCCAAGTGTCGGCCAGCTGCCATGTTGCATTTTGTTGCCCAGGTGAATATGGTCCCTCTGCAGACATTTGGGCCTTGGGATGCCTGATGCTGCAAATGATGGAGCTGGGCCTGCCTCATGGCGAGGACTCTGTCAGAAAGAACATGCAGATCCATCAGTCCATTGGATTACTTGGAAGTTCACTCGGAAGTGAGCAAGGAATAGTGTTTGTGATGATGTGCCAGTTCACCCTTGATTTTCCAAGCATATTCACTAGGTCACTAGGGATGGAATCAAAACGATCTGCGAACCGGCGGGGATGATCCTTGGACGGATCACAGGGTGCTCTTGTTTCTGGGGTCGATCAAGGGACAGGACTGGACTCTAAAATCTTAGGCATCAACAGTTCCAACCCCAGATAGAGAAACACCAGCTGCTGTCATGGGCAGTGCCATGGGTAGCTTCAGGAATTGAACCACTCTCATTGGTCTCAAATCATCCGCTTGGCTTTGTGGCTTCACGGCCACCTTATGAACGAAGGCCCTGGACCATTTGACACCACCAATCACAACCAGAGTCATCGCAGGATTGTAACCATCCACGGCTTGGGACAGGTTTGCAGCCTGAACTGGAGGGATATCCGATCCTCGTAGGATCATGTCCGAAACGCCCGAATGTTTACGAGCTACGAACCAGGTCTGAAAAGTATACCAAGTTGACAGTCCATCATGGATTGGTGCAGACTTTCCAGTGCCAGGTCATATGGAAAAACAATGAACAACTTCTGGAACGCGGCTACTGTCCCGTCAAATCGTGTGGTGTAGAAGCAAGAAGTTCAGACCCCCCGTCTGAAAAATCCACGGCATTCTTCACAGCTGAGTGCTGCGCATACACACAGCGAATAGCCACCGCCAGAGGAATATAAAAACCTGCAACCCGGACATAAGCGCATTCTTGTTTGCTCCTTGCATCCAGCGCGCTGATGATCTACATACCAAAAGACACTCTTATTCACAAACAGATGAGGACAAGACTGTATCTTCAGCCAACCAAAAAACACAAAAAATGCTCCTCAGTGCATGTTTTGGTGGCATGCCAGCAAACTGATCTAATCAACCCTATGAATCAACCATCAGTTTAACACCACTGAACCGACAGGTTAGGATCCATCATTTCTAATCATCCACTTATGTAACTATCCTGAATCATGGTCATTGACCAGCTTAGCCGGATAATTCATGATCAATTAGTCATGATTAAACATCAGGTAAGCATTTTGCGCAATCATTACTAATCATGATGAACAAGATGATCCTAAAATATCCTCAACATATTTTAAACAGCCCCAACCATCATCTAATCATCTTGTCCAACATCTTTTGAATCAAGTTAGTTCAGTCCTAAACATCATTGGTGGTGTTAAACATTTCTGATTTTCCCTAGTAATCCTTAACAAATGGTTGGTTGACTCCTATTTTCCCTAGGGGTTGAAACCACCAGTCATCGAATCATCGCTAACTCCACGCCCTGCAGGACCTCACTCTGCCCCAGCTGGAGGAAGCCTTGCTGTCCGGCACTCCACAGCTCTCTCGGCGAGAGGAAGCGGTGGAACGGAGCCCCAAAGTGGTGCGGCTGCCTGGGGAGCCGACCTGGAGCTTGAGGTCATGGCAAGCACCCAGGAAACTACCCATGAAACCACCCGTGATCCAGCCATTTTCCAAGCAATATCCAAGTATTGTGCAAGGATGAACAAGCCATTGATTTCTCTTCACGAGGGAAATCTTGGAAATTTCAAGGGTCCAGGACTTGTGTTTCTATGTGGTTGAATGTTTGGTATTTGTTGGTAAATCTGCTTGGTTTGTGTTATCATGAACCACTACCAACCATAGCATTATGTGCCATTACTAGTTGTGAAAAGCCACTGTTTGACTTTAGATTAACCATTGACCCTGATTAATCGTGATTCACCATGATAAACCATGATGATTGTTATAGATGACTTCCAAGTCACCATTACCATTATTAACCACTATTAACCATCATTATTTTTCATGAACCCCTACCAATCCACGGTTTCTGCTGATGATCTGCCCACGAGTTTGCCCTCCCCAGGTGGCAGTTATGGACCGGTGCCTGCAGAAGGCCGGAGCTTGAGCGCCGGGCCCAGTGATCGGCCCAGCGGTTGTAGACTGTTTGATGTGAGTCATTGCATCCACCCGGTTTATTTGGGCCTCCTCCTCCTCATCATCATCATCATCATCATCACCATCATCATCA
>VSDK01010351.1:283252-295053 GCA_009767595.1 Symbiodinium kawagutii | reverse complement strand
AGACATCTCTTGCTCTAGACATCTCTTGCTTCAGACATCTCTTGCTTCAGACATCTCTTGCTTCAGACATCTCTTGCTTCAGACATCTCTTGCTTCAGACATCTGTTGCTCTAGACATCGCTTGCATTAGCCATCAGTTGCATTAGCCATCAGTTGCATTAGCCATCAATTGCATTAGTTGTGAACTTTCGTAACACGGAACTTTCGTATCGAAACTTCCTTTGATTATCAATATTATTGTTAAAACATTATTATTATTACTGCTATGATTGTTTTTATTATTATTATTATTTTTTGAATCATTATTATTATTGTTATTCTTATTATTATTATCATTATTGTTTTTATTTTTGTTATTATTATTATTTCTATTATCATTATTGTTATTTTGATTATTGTTAAAACATTTTGATTACTATTATTTTTGTTCTTACTATTATTAATATTATTATTCTTATTATTAGTATTATCATGATTATTTTTAATATTACTAATATTTTTATTATTATTATTATTATTATCATTATTTTTATTTTTATTATTATTATTATTATTATTATTATTGTTATTTTTATTTTATTATTACTACTATGATTATTGTTATTATTATTATTGTTATTATTATTATTAATATCAACATTATTCATTTTCCTATTACTTAATTTTTTTTGCTCAAGGCGCGCCGCTTTGCTACTTGCTACTGATGGCCGCGGTCATTATGTCACAACAAAAGCGCGTTCAGGGATCTCAATCCATGAGCGTACATCAACAAATTCGGAATGAAACCAAATGAAAAATGCAGAAAATGAAGAAAATGAAAAAAATCAAAAAATCTTGCGATTAAAAATGCAATTTTAATATCATCACTAGCTCGTGTTGAAGCCTCTTTCAGAACCTCTTTCCAACTTTGAAGCCCCCTAAAAGCCCTCTCGGCGTCCACCAGCGGCAAATACAAGGTAAGAAAAAAGAAGCAAGTCAGATAGCAAGGCCAGCCAAGTCCAGCGCCTTTAGTTCGTTGGGGAAATCCGCAATGACATAGCATTTTTTTTTTTGCGTGGTTGTGCCGTTGTGGCGCGGCGCCTCGGTCACAAGTACATATTACGAAGTGAAAAAGAAGTGCCATAGACCATAACAACCAAAAGGGGGACCAAACCAAGCCAAAGCCAGCAGAACAGCACAAGCAAGAACCACCCCCAAAACGAACCAGCCAAACAAAGGTCATCAGGCACTGGTACCATTAACTAGGTGAAACGTCCGCTCTCATTGGGCTCACGTGTTGACTTGCAAGTCATCTCATCTGTCTCATCTATCGTCTCTCCCCTTGTTCCAATGGTCGCCATGAAAATGATCAGCGATCCTCTATCAATGAGGTCGCGAAATCTGCAAGCCGTAACTCCTGATGACATCTGATGACATCTGACGTGTCGTCATTCTGCTGTGTGCATGTTGCATATTGCACATTTCGATGAGTTTCATACTGAAAACATCAACACTCAAGCACGAATGCAATTGCCAATGAAAAGCGCAGCAAAAATAGACAAACAAAGAAGAGAGGGGGGCAGGCGCCCCCCTCCAGTGAATTTGAAGTACAGGGGCCCTCCCCAGAGGGCCCCCATGCAGAGGTATTGCCTGACCATTGTCAATCTAGCTTTCTCTCAACGAGGGCTGTGTGATCAGGTAGCCTGGCAGCACGCCATGGCACGGTGTTCGAATCTTGTTGCCTCCCTGAGTCGGTGCAAAGCACTGGATGTGACCCTGTTATCACAACCTGCACATTGAAAGCTCCCTAGCTTGGTCCGCCCAATGATCAGCTCTGGTGAGCGGACAGTGTGTAGCAAACAATCCTGACAACTCGCAGCCGATCATGTCTTATGGCAAACGCACGGCCCGAGGGAGACTGGCTCCCCATGGCATTGCAAGCACTTGCAAGTACTTGAGGCTACTGCCATAATCTTGCAGATGTCGACGTGAACCTGGTGAACTTACGCAAACAAGTGAAGCTGAGCATCCTCAAGCCGGTGCACATCCTCCACGAAGATCACCAGGGCGAGCGATTTATCCTGGACACGCTCCAAGCATTAAATTATGATTATTGCTATTCCTATTTTTTTTAATATTATCATTGTTTAAATTATCATTATTACTGTGAGCAATATTATTATTACTATTATTATTGTTGTTGTTAAAACATTATTGTTATTATTAATATTATTGTTAAAGCATTATTATTATTATTATTGTTATTATTGTTATTATTATTTTTATTATTATTAGAAGGATTATTATTATTATTATTACTATTATTATTATTATTATCATTATTATTTTTATTTTTGTTATTATGATTTTTTTTTCTTATTATTGTTATTATTGTTAAAACATGATACTTATTACTATTATTATTACTATTATCATTATTATTATGAATATTATTATTATTATTAATATTATTATTATTATTACTATTATTATTGTTATTATTGTTATTGTTATTATTACTATTATTGTTGTTATTATTGCTAAAACATTATGCTTATTATAATTATTACTATTATTATTGTTATTATTACTATTATTATTTTTATTATTGTTATTATTGTTTTTTTGGTCTTAGCTTGTTTTTTGGTTAGTTTCTTGGGTTGATTTCTACACCATAGTGCATTTCATGCCGACTATCAAATCTATTTTCACCACTTGAACTAATGGCGACCATAGTGATGTGCTTGTATGGCGCTTCGGGGGGGGAAAAAAACGTCTGGATATGCAGAGGAAACTTCATCAATCTCCATTGCATCTGGTCCTGCTTTGTTGACCTCAAAGCAGCCATGGTTTGCATCGCATGGCTCTCGCAACTTTCGCTTCGTCCCGGAGTGCTGCGGTTGTGAACGTATGATAAGATTGGCGGGCGGGTTGGATGGCCATTTTGCTGACTGCAGGGAGTGCTGGCGGCTGGACGCTGGGGCTGATGGTAGTGGCTTTGTTCCTGGCTTTTCTGAATGATATATTCGAACGGAATTGGAATCTCGATGATGTTTGGCCGGTTTTGGTTCTCTTTGGTTTTGGTTTTCGCCACATATGATCCAACTGGAGTGTGATTTTTCACATTGTTGAGTCGCCATATTTTCACTACTTAGTCTGGCCAGTCCAAACAGCGACCAGAGTATCGTGCTCAGACTGCGCTACCGAGAGAAAAAAAATGGAATCTCGATGGTGCTTGGACTGAAGTCACATGAACGTGAGGGCATGGCCCACGTACGTTTCACTGTTTCCCCCTTTTCAAGATCATCTTGGCTCTCTCCTTGGTCGTCGGACAGCTGGGATCCTGGCTGGGGGGATCCTGGCTGGCCGCTTTGGTGGTTTGGTTCCTTTCTTCTTTATGCTTCTTGTTTCTGGTTTGGTTGGTTTCTGTTGATCTTCACCTGTCGGTCAGTGACCAGCGGTGCTCGCAATGGCACTTGGAGACAAAAAACTAACCGATACAACGGTGTGAAGGTGATTTTGCGATCAAATGTTCTGACCAACAAAATGGTTTCAAATGGATTTTACATTTGAACAAAATCAAAATTTTGTGCTCTGACTGAAAAAGTGAATTTGAGTTGACACCACATTTTGTCAAGATCAGCGTCAGATGTTTTGACCGAAAAAGTGGGTTCAGGTTTATCTTACACATGGCCAAGATGAGCATTAAATGTTCTGACCGAAAAGATGCTTTGAAATTGATTGTAAAATTGATTGATATCAAGGTTAAATGTTCGGACGGACGAAAAGAGTCGGGTGTTTTTACAGCTGAGTAAGATCAGGTTTTGATGTTCCAACCGCAAGACGAGGTTCAAGTTGATTTTGAAGTTGATTGAGATAAGGGACAAATGTTCTGACCGAAATAAGCGGGTTCAAGTTGATGTTACAAGTGGTTAAGTTAAGATCAGGGTTGGATGTTCTGACCAACAGAACTGGTGCTAATTTTTTGCGATTGATCAAGATGGCCGGCCACATGCTTGGTTTTGACCGCAAGAAAAGGGTTCAAATTTATCTTACCACCTATCCGTGGATGTTCTGACCAAAAGAGAGGGTTCAAATTGATCTCAAAGTTGATGAACATCAGGGTTAGATCAAGGTTTTTCATTCTTGCTGTTTTGAGAAATTTTGTTTCGCGTCGCATAGTTTTGACCGTCGGCATGACAACAGCAATGGCGACCTAATTAGGCTGACTATTGACACTGGTTAACTATCATGTTTGCACTCTTCGGCCACCCGTCGTTTTTACCCTTAGCCGTGACAGCGCGGCCACAGCTTGACCCCAATCAGCTAGGCGTCAAACTTGAAAGTAGAGGTTGGAACTGCAGATATGGATGTCCCGCTCAGATTTGGTTTGCAAACTGAGTGAGGTCTTGTTTTGGTCGACATTGAACATACCCAGTCTTGCGGATCACTCTCCAAGCAGTCTTTTCATTTTTGTGATGGGTGCAACCCATATATGCTGCACTTTGGGGGCAGGAGACAGATCTGAAACCTTGTGTCCCTGTTTTATTTTTTCAGGAAAATCTGTGTTTCGGGTTGCCTGTCGAAGTATTTCATACACACAACAAAATTCAAAACAAACAAAAACTCAGCCAAAAACCTTCTTCAACCATTTTGAGGTCATATCCTGTCAGAATTTGGGATCAAATTCGGTTTCATAAATACAATGCCCAAAAGCCGACTCTCCCATACAAAACTTTTCCATTTTTGAATTACATGATCTTTACACCACTGGATTAAGACTATTACTTTGTGGTAGCTCTTCTGATTGCAAACGATTTCCCCATGATGTCAAAAATGCTTCGGCACCTGCATATGGGCGGATTTAACAATCGGGTAAGGGATCGTCTGAAGGAGGAAGGATTCCTTCACACTCTGATGCATCATCATTTCATGACCGTGATATGACTGGCATTCCAGATGACTTGACAACAATCCGTCCATCCTCGTTACTTTCTCCAGCTACCGCTTTAACGTGAATTGCAGAATCATTTCGCAATTTCTTCATTCAAAATCAGACCAGGCTAAGAAAGTACAACAATCTTTTGAAAAGGGACCTTGGGCCACAGTGTCAGCGACCATAGATGTCACCTCTACATTCCTGATCCTTTCTTGCCTCTTGAAAAACATAGACAACATTCAGTCCCCTGGTTTGACCATGAGATTTGTGCTCTTGCCATGTCATTTGGGTCACCTGCAAGTGAGGCGGACTTTATCCAGTTGCGTGTTTGTCAGTTGCGGGACGTATGTCAGGCACACGAGTTAGATTCGACTGGCAAGAAAGCTGACTTGGCAGTGAGATTGGCTGAACATGGTGGATTTCGTCAAGATGAAATTTTGCTTCTGCGACAGACTTTTCAATCTGGATCACCGAAAGTGAATGACAAGAATTCTCCCAGACGCAAAACAGCGGCAAAAAAGCGCAGGCAAAATGGCCCTAAGCTCAGCGAATCAGATTTCCGCAAACTTATTTGGGCAGTTGAAGATGGATCTTTACGTTGCTCTTGTGGCAAACTGTTGCGACACCGCAACGGTCGCTTCGGCCTTTTTCTCTTTTGTGCTTCTGGGCACATTGAAAGATTGGAGAAGGCAGTTTTACGCATGCAGGACTTGGGTTGGGGTAATTCTATTTTTGATAATGTTTCAGATTTCAGATCTCCAACTGTACTGTGAATCACCTCCTTTCAGACAGGATATGGAGGATCCTGTGACGGTCGTCGTTGAGTTGGACACACTGCACCACGTGCGTCTTCACTCCAAGGGTGCACGGGACTGTGCCAAACTACAAGCATGGGCCATTGAAGCTGAGTTTTTTGGCAGAGGTAAAGCTAGATTTGGACAATGGACCCGTGTGTTTTATTGAGGTCGAGGTAAAACAAGAACCAAATCGATCTTTACTTTGTTAAGCTATATGATATTGATATTGTTTAGATTTGGATTGTGCATTTACACCCGAGGTTCGGTTGCAGTACACCGCGGGAAGATTGGATGAACCCAAGCAGTTTACTCCTGTATGAAGTAAGAGACCTAGATTCCAGCCGAGCACTGGAGCACCTTGGCTACATCATTCCCTTTGACCAAATGGATGAAGCTCTGGAAAAACTGAAGAAAGTCACTGATCTCGTGCAAAGCACCTCAGAGGCTCAGATCAGAGTGGATAAGCTTCCCAGCTCTGCCATAAAGTATCTGTACGAGAAGGAGTTGACACCAGAGCCCCAATGGGCAATCGAGGTGCTCAATGGAATTGAGGAGGACTGGAGATTTTGGACAACCTCAGTGCTGTCTTTTGAGGAGGTCATGGATCTTCTTCGGACAAAGAGCAGTCTATGGGAGCGTGATCTTCTGAATGTGGCCATTGCAGCAGGCGCTCCAGGGCCGGTGAATTGGACCACGTGTCTAGAAGGAAGCAACTCAGTCCTTATGGCTGGCAGAGTTTCAAGATTTGAGCTCGCAGAACGAGAGGCCAAGCGTTTGTGTAGGGATGGCCTTTCTCGAGCTCCTCATCTCTCCCGTTTGAGAAGCTTCCAGTGGGAAGGTGTGTCCCGTGCGCTGGCTTTGGGAGGTCGTTGCCTCCTTGCGGATGAGATGGGATGTGGGAAATCTGCGCAAGCGCTTGGAGTAGTAGCAGCTTACAATTTGTGGCCTATCCTCATCATTTGCCCAGCTTGCATGCGCTTGGTTTGGGCTGAAGAGCTGGAGACATGGCTTCCAAGCCTATTGCAACCCCGCCATGTGCACATTATTCACTCGTCCAATGATATGCTACCACCTGGATCATCTCCAAGCAGTTTGGGGGATACGCGGGTGGTCATTGTTTCCTTTGCGATGGCCAGGCTACTCTTTCAAAACCTACATCAGCGCCAATGGAGAATGGCCATTGTAGATGAGTCCCATTGCCTGCGAATGATCAATGGAAAGGCTGGGCAGGCAACACAAGCAGTGCTTGAGTTGTTGAAACTTGTACCTCGTGTCCTGCTACTTTCTGGCACTCCATCACGGTCAAATTATTTGGACATTTTCACCCAAGCGAACCTTCTGCACCCAGGCTTGTTGGGAGAGTCGTTCCAAAGCTTCGCTCGTGACTACGATGAACCTTGCCTGTCCTTATCGGGTCATTTGGTTCCAGGAAGATGTCGGCGCAGTTGGCAGCTGGCACTTCTGCTCCGGGATGCGCTGATGGTGCGCCGCAAGAAAAGCGAAGTCTTGGAAGACTTGCCTCCGAAGCATCGCCGGATCATTCGCTTGGCACTCTCTGCCAAGCTTTCGCGCTCACTCGTGGAGACTGAAGTGTCTGCTCTCACAGATTTTGAACGCTGTGGTTTGTTGAAGTTGGTCGCTGCCGAGAAATGGCTACTTGAAAAGCTAGAGGTCTGCGTTGCCGAAGGCCAAAAGGCTGTTGTTTTTGGACATCACATTAGAGTCTTGGACCGGGTTTCGCAAATGGCAGCCAACATTAGTACTATTCGCATTGATGGGTCAACACCACCTGTCACGCGACAGAGCCTCATCACCAAATTCATGAGCAAGGGAGGACCTTCGTTGGCCATCATTGGCGTCACTGCGTGCGTGCCTGGGCCATGTTTTCCAGTAGTTTTGCGGTTTACATGTTTTACTTTTTTTGGTGAACATAATGAAAGTGCCGGTGGCCTTCTTGCGCCAAAGTCGGCAACATTTAAGAGAAACCAATTTAAGGCCGTGGGAGTTGACTTGTCTGCTGCATCTCTGGCCATTTTTGTTGAGTTGCCACCGGATGCTTCGTGGCTTTGTCAAGCGGAAGACCGTCTACATCGACAGGGACAACGGAAGGCGGAACTTGCACCAGCGTCATTTGAGTGTCCGAAGCAGCAGTAGCAGCTACCTACCATGACTTGTCATTGATTTGCCATGGACTATGCAGACTATGCACATGATTTGCCCTTAGCGTCTTGGAGACCCGAATAGAAAGCTTCTCAATGAGGGCCGTTCCCTAGTTTCAAATATGAAGTGATACGGCCAGGCTCCAAGCTAAGGTCCAAGGACGGTTCCTGGGTTTCAAATATACAAGGCTTTCTAAGACTCCAAATGAACTTGTCAAGAAAGTTTCCGGGTTTCTTGGTAAATTTCCCAGGCTCGCAAGCAAAGTCCTCAATGTCCTCAATTGTTCAAAGTGACCTTCCCCAATAAGTTGCTCAGGTTTCAAGTGAACTTTCGAAGCAATGTTCCAAAGGTTTCAAACTTTCCGGTCCCCAAGGTTCCCAAGGTTTGCAAGGCTTTCAGTGCCATTCTCAGGCACAATTCCCAAGCTTGCCATGAGGTGGAAAAAGTTTGTTTTCAGAGATGGTGCGAAGAGATTGTTTGAGATTAGCAATCAGTGCTCAAAACTCGAATAATGCCCGAAAGCAGGAGCGCAAACTCATACAGCAAACTCATACAGCAAACTCATACAGTGACTTGTGATGTTCTGATTCCAAAACCTCTTTGATATTTTGTTGTAACAAATTGAAGCTCTCCAAAGCAGCCCGAAGGGCCTCCCAGAGGAGTTCTCAAGCTTAGTACTTGACAAGGGAGACTCAACAGTCAAGAAACATGTGACTAAGTCTGACCAAGCGTTTCCAAGAGCGAGGTTCCACCATTCATTGGCTAAACCATTCATCAACCAGTGAGGTGGTGCCTGGATTGGCGGATGAACATGGATGAATTAGTTGGTCAAGAAGATGTTCTGTGGCAGGTGTTGTGCCGCGCTTGAGCTGAGTCCTGAATCCACAACAGTGTGAAAGGATTGACCCTCCCAACATATCCCAACATCAAAGTGTTTTGCGGCGAAGTTGATATCCTCAACTTATGCGAAGTGCTTTACTTTGTTTCGCCGTGTCATTTGAAGGGAAGACCTAGGCAGGTGACAGGCTTAGGGAATTCCAATCTCAAGGACGTGTCAAGCGAGGCAAAAAGAAAGTCTTTGACACCCTCAGAAGTAGTGTTTCAACGTTCGCAAGGTATCCTGCAAAGAAAAACGATTTGGATTTGAAGCGCTCGGGTCAATCAAGCACTTTACGATATGAACATAGGAGGCTTTGTGTTCGCATATTTTGTTTTGGTCTGCCAAATGTGACCCAACTTGCTTTCAACTTGCCCAACTTGACCCAACCAGCTGATCCTTTCAGAGCTGAAGTGTCCCGAGTTTTTTTTGTGTCCCAACTTCTCCAATTTCTCCATGATCTTATGCCATGACTGTCATGTTATGTCCTCCTGTGAGGCCGTGGATGTGCTGTTGCTGCTGGCAGCTGGATCTCCATGCAGGGCCAAGGGCCCCTGGACTGTCGCTGAGACCTCGGCAGCGGTTGCAGCCGAAGAGCAGCGCTGGAGTCAACTGCGCCGGCGATGGACAGAGGTGACAGCGCTGCACGACGTTGCTTGGGGAGACATTGGGAGACAAGGCTTTGGTTACTTTGATAAGTTTGATGAGTTTGATGAGTTTGGTTAGTTTGATTGGTTTGGGTTGAATGGTTTGATTTCTCATTCAATTTAGCCACGCTGCATTGGCAGTAGAATTCTGGATGGGTGCTGGCAAACTGGCGACTGATGGGATGCCACATGCACACATGCTTGGAATCTTTCCAACCTGAGGCTGCAGCTGCTACAGGATCAACTGTCGCAGTATGCCAGCAGGCATCCAGACCATACTTCAGTGCAGATTCTCAACAGGATTTCAGCTTTGAGGTGTCGCCACACACTTCACATTTGCACGTCTATTCAAGCGGAAAGCCTCTGGGATTCATTCTAAGAGATTCAGACAGTGAAACCATGAAAGTGGCTGGAGAAAGCACAGAGCTTGAGAGGGAGGCCGCGGAGTTCCGATTGGCTTGGAAAGCACTAAGTCCATATCAGCAAAAGCTGGCAAGAGGAGTCGCCCACAAGGCACGGGTGCTCTTGATGTTGCTCCAAGATTGTAGTGGCTCTTTAATTTTTTTGCACAAAGCAGGCTATGTGTGCTTCTATCCAATGGCCAGTTTGAAGCGGTTGCATACCTGAGATAGGTGTTATTGCCTCTCTGGCTTTGTATCCTGGGTAGGATGGGGGGCAGACTTTGTAAATTGTGGACCTGGTTGTCTCCACTTTTTTGGTGCCTTGCAACGATTTATTTTGGGTTTCCCCAGAATCTTCCTCTCTGTCCCTTCTTCATCCCACATGTCTTTCGTTTTCGCCTTGGAGGCATTTCTGGCTTCGCCGTAGTGGCTTGAGGTAATTGGGGGACTGCTTCCAAGGTTCTGCGCACTTCCTCTGGTCTCTGGTTGTTCTCTTGAGCCCGGTACTTGTAGGGGTTGCAGGTATGGGATCTGAGACCGCAAAGGTTTGCCACGGCTCTGGTGAGAAACCTGGGACTTGCTTCGTTGGAGATGGAGCATATGGATCCATTGCATTTCTGGATGTGGAACATAGTGAACCAATTGAGGGAGTTTGGTGCCGGAACTAGTTTGGGGGACGTGTAAGTTTCAACAGTCTGTGGGCTGCAAGGTTCTTTGGGTTATGGAACTTTGGTCGAGTTGCCAAGGTTAAAAGCCTATAGTTCTTGATGCCGAGGCATTCGAAAAAAAATTGAAGCTTGAATTTGGTATGAAGCTTGAAATTTTTAGAACCATTTGAAGTTTCTGTTTCAGGCTCTAGGGCCTCGCACTTGTTGCAATGTTCCAGCAGTTGCGGGAATCTTTTCTCCAGAACTTGCATGCATCGGGCTGCAGGGCTCCAAGGACATCTACTACAGGGTTCACGAGGTTCCAGTTTTGTAGTCATTTGAAAAGGAAGCCGTTTAGAAATGGAATCATGGGGTGTTATTGCGAATCTGGGATAGTTTCAGGATTTGGTACTTTTCCATAAATCTTGGATAGGTTAGTTGCTTGTAGTCTTTTGAAGCTTCATGTTTTCAAGGTTCCAGGCTTTCCAGGAAGTCTTCCAGGGTCCCAGGTGTATGCAGCATTTAAGTTCCGGAGTTTCGACTGTATTCTTCATCAACCCTTGTGCAATACTGCTGGGTACCAATGAAGTTCAGTTGATTTGTTCTTGTGGGTTGCAGTGCCCATTTGGGGCTTTTGCTGGTCTCAGTTCATGTTTCATTCTGCACTCTGCTTCTGATAGTTGTTTAGTGGACCATATGTTGGACCACGTCATGCCTTATCTTCTTTTCTCTCATCTAAATCGGCCCTGGTCAATGGTGAATTCAGAAAACGGGTGGTTTCCAAAAGCCAAAAGCCTTGCCTACGAAGTTAGTTCTTGTGGCCTCAGCGAGGCAAAAAGCATTCAGCTGCCGCCGTCACATTCTCTGTCTGGGTCGCGCGTTCGCTTTAGCCAAAAGAACACTGCAGATGAGGCTGCTTGGTTTGAACGCTTGGCTTTCTCACTGTGAGACAAAGATACCCCAAAGGAACAAACCTGAAGATAAACAATATTTCTGATTATCCAATGGACCATGGATGGCGTTGCCTTGTTGCAGCTTCCCCTGAGGGAACGCAAGGAAAATTAGTTTGTTAAAATTCCCGAACAAGTTTTTGATATTTGAACCTCTTGTTTCAGGGTTGTTTTGGCTGTAGATGCTATCAGTCGATATCGAGATAGCGTCCCTTGGCGCCTCGTGCATGACTTTCAAGTCTCACCAGCTCTCCACAGCTTGAATTCATGCTGCCTCTCCTCATGACCAGGTACAATTGAACCCATGTCGATGCATTTCATCATCATCATCATCATCATCATCATCATCATCATCATCATCATCATCATCATCATCATCATCATCATCATCATCATCATCATCA
>VSDK01010351.1:261947-282238 GCA_009767595.1 Symbiodinium kawagutii | reverse complement strand
CATCATCATCATCATCATCATCATCATCATCATCATCCTCATCATCATCATCATCATCATCATCATCATCATCATCATCATCATCATCATCTTCATCATCTTCAACATCAATATCAACATCGATATCAACATCAACATCAACATCATCAATACGATCACCAATTCAGCATCCATTATTTGTTATCCAAGACTTGTAGCTTCTTTGTGAATCCCCTGCTGGCCTCAAGCTTCCTCGGCACTTTCTAGCAGATCATTTGCATTATGCAAACTATATCCAAGCTCCGAGCAAGTTGACCATCGGAGATTGAACGGTAATTCATAGGCTCAAGCATCCATTGCAAGAGATCTTGTCTCAACCAAGTTTCAATGCGTCAAATCTCATTCCAAGCTTCGATCTATGGCCCAGGTCAGTAGCAATCATACGCGCTAGCAGTGCCAACAAGCAGCTGCGTCTTCCGAGTGTTTCCTTCTGATCTTCCAAACTCAACGGCCAGGAACTCTCCCAACTCTCCCAACTGTCCCAAGATCTCTTCATTCTTGAAATCTCCGGTATCCCCAGCAGGGTCTCCAAATGCACTGCGCCCCAAGAGCTTCTGGTCTCTGTGACGGCTACAGATCGCTTGGTATGTTCATGTGGAGGTTCTGAGGTTGCCTAAAGGGAGAGGTTCGAGGAGCTTAGCAAAGCTTCATGAGGTCGAAGATCGCATGCACTGAAACTCGTAGAGTCAAGCGCAGGGGACGAGTTGGGACATCTGTGTGCCGAGGCCGGGACTTTACCTCGATGCCAAGTCAGTGTACAATATTCACAAGGTCGACTTGGAGGTCATACTTTGAAATTCTTGCAGCCATTGTCAAGAGACTCAGAGACGCCTGCATTGCTATGCATGGAATGCTTAAAGAAGCTGTCCCATGGCAAGCCGCTTTTGCTGGAAAGTGTCTTAGATGGTCCTGATGGTGAGATCATCACTCATGAAGCCTCTGCAAGTGAAACAGACCTGTTCTGTTCCGGTTCCTGCAGGGCACGTTTTTTTGGAAAACGCAATGGCAGCAGTCTACGTCGACAGCTGTTTGACCTGGAGCGTGGTGTTTGTCAGAAGTGCGGAGTTGATTGTCACGACTTGTGGCAGAATTTGTTAACGTCCAGTCCTGATCGGCGAAAGAAGAAATTGGAGGACACATAGCTTTCTGCATCCAATCAAGTGAATCTTTGATTTAGGTCCCATCTCCCTAGTGGCAGCTAACCGTGGTTCTTGCTATATAAATGTAATCGCCATGAATTGTTCTAGTCTAGAACAAAGACTATTGCCACAGAATTGCCCACTTGAACTGCTTCGAAGATGTTTTTTGTTGGCTTCAACTGCACAAGTGCTTCGTTCTGGAGGAGCTTGCGCCTGAGATCAAGTCCCCCTCCAAGGTGACCGAGGGTTCCCTATGGCAGGCTGACCATGTTGTGCCCGTGTGGCGCGGAGGTGGCCTATGCGGTCTTGAGAATTTGCAGACGCTTTGTACTGCATGCCACAGTGCAAAGACCAAAGAAGAAAACAAAGAAAGGATGAAGAGTACAAGAGAAACACAAAAAGAAAAGAGTGGAATGAAGAGTACAAAAGAAAAACAAAGTACGAAGGAACGGAAAAACAAGACAAAGTCTTCTCAGGCGACCGAAATGGGGGACTGGGGAGGAACTTGGAATGGAAATTGTTATGAGATGCTCCCGATTGCTGAAAGCAACGAGGTACTGCATGTCTAAAGTTGGGGTAGTCTACAATCATTTGAAAGAGTTCATTTTAAATTAGTGAATACATTGATGTTGCCTCTAGAGTTTCAGATGATCAGGTCTTCAGAATCGTTCCTCAGCAAAGTTGAGCAGATAGAGAAAGAGTGCGAGTGAGAGTGAGAGTGAGAGTGAGAATGAGAGTGAGTGAGTGAGTCAGTGAGTGAATGAGTGCAGATTTCCCTTGGCAACTTCAATTTTGCTGCCCAGGAAATAGACAGGGCGAGGCCAAAGAAAGCAAATCCAAAGACTCCGAAGGCAGAGAACAAGGAGTCCAAAGGGCTCAAAGGACCTGATGCCAAGCTTTGGCCAGGAGGATGTCTGAAGTCTCAACGCTTTGAAGCTGCGAGTTGGACGCTCAAAGCCGGCAAACGTACCATTGATCTGCTTGATGACGAGCTGCCGAAAAAGTCGTTGCCAATGCGTCTTATTGAAAGTGCGCTGTCGGGAGTGGCTTGGAGACATAATGTCCTCTCAAAATGCTAGCAAATCATGATTTTTGCGTTTGCTTGTTAGACTTTTTGAGAAAAAATGGAAGAAATATTGAGAATGATCGAGGTCAAACCCATGACTTGTGTGCACCCTAATCCATTTACGTTTTTGGCCCAATGGATGCGAACCAAGCATGGCTCATGGAACCGCGTGATGCATGTTACGACGCTATACGTTCAGAACACCAGAGAAGTGTATATAAATTCATCCTCAAATGTGCCCACCACGTCATTGTCGTCGCCCCCGGACCCTTTGACATAGAACACAGACAACCGCATACTCCAATTCGCAAAGCTTTTGAACAAGACGAGGCCAGAGCAAATTTGGGCAACCAAGGAACACTTTTTGTAGCACAGATACGAGTCGAATTACGTGACTTTACACGTTAGAGATGGTTTGCTGAAAAATGCAGACTAGAACTATCGATGCTCGATAATTATCCAAATTGATTTCAGGGGGCAAATTATTTTAACGTATATAACTCAACAATGTGGTTTTCAAAATAGGTATGTACACATGGTCCGAACTAGTCGGTTCGTTCCACATACAATCCATTTCCATTTCCCACATGGCAAACCATGTTGACTGGTTTCGTCACAAGGTTGAACTCGAAAAAAAATGGATAGCATTGGTCCCTTGCAGAATGAAGATATCCTTTTTTTCGTAGGCGCCTGCCGAAATTCTGGAATGGCCAGGACATGTCGTACGGTGGAAAAGGCTACGGTGATTACTATGGTAAAGGCTGCGCTCCGGGAACATCTTTCCGAAGTATCAGGATGGCAATTTTCCACTCATGTCAAATGACTCCGCAAATCTGACAAGAGACAATAAGGAAAAGCTGTTGAAAAGACCAGGGACACTGGCATATCAATATCACCCAGAGTATGTGCCTTTTGGCTTGCTGCCGCAGGCTGGGGCAAGGGATTTTATGGATATCCTCCTTGGGATGGCGGCAAGGTACGCTTTGCGTGTGCCGCGTTCTTTCATGCAGATTCAGCTTGCGCATTCTACTTCCATGCAGATTTTCTATTGTTGGTGAGCCAAAGAGGGCAACACAAATCGCAGATCATACCAAACTATGCCCTTCTTAAATCAACTGTTGCCTATGTTGCTTCCAAACTTCTTGAAATGCATTGTTGCTTCCATCATGCAGGGCATGATGCCTTTCAACTACGGCATGATGATGCCTCCGATGCCGGGGAAACCTACATTTTTGGTTGCATTTTTTTTGCTGAATCTTGCAGTACTAGTTGCAAAATGAAAATTGCAAACTGAGGAAGTGAAAAATCACATTTCTGCGTTGCTCTCACCGTGCAGACATGCGTTTACGAGGTTCGGTTTTAAGGGCAAGGGCAAGGGCAAAGGGAAGCGCAGCCCACAGCTCAACGTTGCTCTGATCTCAGTGTGTGGGATCACCACTTCTACTGGATTCTGGCTTGTTCACACCCCACACCCACAAATCTTCATTACATGGCAGTTCGGTCCATATTCTGCTTCCATGTTGAAATGGGAGAACGTCTTGAATGTTTGTGGTATCCTCCCTGCCACTCAGGATCCGGCCAAGAAGCTTTGGATTGGAAACATTCCAGAGGAAGCAAAGTGGAAGGATCTTCAGGCGTTGGTTGACCAGGCACACTTGCGGTTCTCTTCATTTTCTCCTTCAAAGTCAGACCGCATGTCAGCCAAATGCCAGGTAGTAGTGATATGACAACCGTCACATCAGAATTTATAATAACGATTTAGAATAGATATAGGTAAGATAGTTGTATGACAATAATCATTTGTATTGTATATCACCTGATATGTATAATGGCCCGGTATTGAGGTCAACAACATTTATGTGCCAGACCCTGGACCCTTCATTGCATGGTATGATGATGTCCAAGCAAGGTGACCATGCCAGTCGTTCACTTCACGATTTTTCCAGGCAGGAAAAAGCCGCTGGGTCGAGATCTTCCGTGGCAAGGGCAAAGGTACAGGTGCTGTGGTGCTTGAAACTCAGAATGCAGCCAAGGCACTGCTTTCACCGGTGAATATCAGCAAATCCAACATGAAGTGCAACGGTTGCAACGTTGTGAATTCAACATTCAAATTGCTGAGTGTGTTGTCAATGATATTCACCATTCTTAGCTATTGACGAGGTACTCAGCAATTTCCAATGACCCTTGTTGTGTATTCTAATGTATTCAAAGTGTTCACCCTTTGCTGCCGAGGTACAACACCGCAGACGAAGCACAAGCTGCCAAGGCCACCTTGAATGGAGCAGACCTGTGCGGATCATCCATCGTGGTTGATTCCTGGGAAAGAGGCCGGGAGCTTTTCATGGTGGTCACCACGTGCGGGTCAATGAAGGGGGCTGGGACCTGGGGAAGATCTTCTGTTTCAAAGATGGTCTGCTGCTACCTTTGAAATCCTGGAGCTCAGCAGAAACACCTATGTATAGTGCTCATTTCTGCTGTATCTTGGAGAATCACTTCGGATGTCAGCAGTTTGCGATGGAATCCGCAGGTGAGAAAGCGTGAGGCGCGGGAATGCGACGAGTCGTATGAATGATTACTGAAGGCAGCAGAGAGTGTTGTCCAGTCTGGAAAAGTCATGGATTGGTCGCTTAAAAAATATCAGCTCTTGTTATAGATTTGATGGCTACTGGATCTTGTGCAGGTGTCTACGGACTGTGAGATGGAGATGTACTAATAAGATGAGGATAGACTCCCGAGAGTCTCTCACCATGTCTTGCAACAATGGCTGACAAAGAGAATGCCACAACATGTTGAATGGCTTGAGATGCGAATTGGACCAGAGTTGCAAGACTATAAACCTGAATTCCGAATTCAGGTTACCTTTCCTTGTTGCCCTGTCCTGGAAGTGAATGCCAGGTATCGATCCCCAGCGGGCTGCTGTTATTGAATTCTTGGGTATCAGAGCAACCCTTGATAGCCGTGGACACAAGATTTTGGAGCTTAAGATTTGTAATTATAGGGTGAATTGCATTCTAAAGGGTCACTTGAAATCGCTGGGTAGCTCAAAGTGATGCGGCATCCACTGCGATTCTTTTCATTCACGTGGTCAATGCACAAAAGTTGTAACAGAGTGTGCATTGAAACAGCGAGATCGACAGCGACAGACCATTTGGATGAGAGAAAAATGTGTGCGCTTCCCTTGTCAAAGTTGTCCGTCAAATCAACAAAGCATGGGCCACTTCCTTCTTCTTACTTTGTCGCTGCGGGAGTGCTACCTTGACCTTGTAGTGAGCCTCCAGATGCAGTTCTAGCCAAACACAGTGATCCGATAGATCAATCACGGCTGCCCTCAGATACCTTGTTGTTTGGGAGGTGGAGACTCAGAGGTGAAAGATTCCTAGGCTACTCCAAGCATCTTCAAGTGTCCCAAAACAACCATTTTTTGAAGAAGTGACTTGTGCTCTTTGAATTGCTGATCAGGCGCCAAAGGAAGCCTTGGCACCACACCAGCATAAGCTCCGCACTGGTCAGCGGACTTGTTACCGCTCTCCGTCCCCTCACCCAAATTGGCACAAAAACATATTGGACTTATTTCTCACGCTGGCAAATTATCTCTCACACATGGTTCTGACTCACGTTTAGGCTTAGGTTTCTCAAACCTCTCTCAAACTATGTCTCCCTTGCTCTCCTCCGGTCCGCCAACTGACTACCGCACACACACACACACTTATGCTACTTTATAAATGTCTCAAACTTTGTCACTCAAACTTCTCTCCCCAGACTTACCTCTCTCGAGCCTCTTTAAGTCAGACTCACCATGAACCACCTCTGTCAAACTTCTCTCGAAGTCTCACTTGCCGCTTGCAAACTTCTCTCACTCCATCTTGTCTCACCAGGAGTTCAACTGACCACCGTTCGCTGCCAATTAGCATGACTTTGGAGGCGTGCAATCCGGAGTGGCTTAAAGACAAGACATAGTGTCCTCTCAGATCGAAAGCAGATAATCATCCTGCATTGTGATTTTGCTTCTTTATTCAAGGAGCGCATGAAGATTGAGCAGTCGAGCTAGGTTTCATGCTGGTCTATTTGCATTTTTGGCCCAACGGATGGGAACAAAGCGTGGCTCATGGAACCGCGTGATGCATGCTACGATGTTATGCGTTCAGAGCACCAGAGAAGCCAATGCATCATCAAATGTTCGCACCACATTCTTGTTGCTGCCTCCGAACCCTTGAACATAGAACCCAGTCAACTGCATCCAATTCGCAAAGCTTTTGAACCACAAGAGGCCTGAGCAAATCTGGGCAGATTCCAGGTTGGAGGAATAGTTTTAAGAGCAGTTTACTCCAATCGAATTCTTGGAGTTTTTCTGAACCTGTATACGAGCGTGTACAAACGATCACCGGAAAAAAGAGTTAGGGGAACTATCCTGGTAGTAGTCAGAATGAGGTTCCATTCCATTTCCTGGCGGCAAGCAGTATTGATCATACATTTCACAAGATTTGTCAAGAGAGGAACCCACGCATAACAGCATTTTTCCAGACCCGTGCTGCACTTGCCAGGACATGTCGTACGGAAAAGGCTACGGAGATAACTACGGAAAAGGCTGCACTCTGGGAACATTCTAGGTCTCATTACAGTATTGCGATTTTCCGCTCATGTCAAACGACTGCATAAATCTGACAAGACAAAAAAAGAAGAGCAATCAAGTACACCAGTGACCACTGTGTATGTGTGAGAATGATATCCAAGTTCAGTGATACATCACACAGAGCACGTATGCCTTGCTGCAGGAGGCTGGGGCAAGGGCTTTTATGGATATTCTCCTTGGGATGGCGGCAAGGTACGCTTTGACTCGTGCACCTTTCTTTCCTGCAGATTCAGCTTCTGCATGCTTCCGGGGACATTTTCCATTGTTGATAAGCAAAGAGGCAACATAACATGCAAATCCTAAGGGTTGGATTGTTGAGTTGTTCGAGTTCTTAGAGTTGATGTTGCCCAAACTCGTACGCTTTGTGGAGTTGCTGCGCGAAGTGTGACCTATTCGGCATATGTCGAAGCTCTTGGCCTGATGAAGAATTGCACCTAGCATTCTGCACCTGTCAAATCAGTTACCAAGACTCTTGGTTTTTCTCAACTTCGTGCATCATTGCTTCCATGATGCAGGGCATGATGCCTTTCAACTACGGCATGATGATGCCTCCGATGCCAGGAAACCTAGAGACCTGTAGGAAGGGGACACCTTAGTGCCTTTTGGAAAGTCATATGCTTTGCAGTGCGTTCTTGCACATTCGAGGACTTAGTTGCGAAATGAGACTTCTAAATGTCAAACTTGAGATTCTAGAGATTTGGCCATTTAGTAGGCAATTGAAATCCAGAATTGAGATACAGACACATCTTTGCGTCTATCTTACCATGCAGACATGCTGGCAAGGTTCGCTTTTAAAGGCAAGGGCAAGGGCAAAGGGAAGCGCAGCCCACAGCTGAATGTCGCTCTGACCTCAGAGTATAGAACTACTATGATCTACCTGTTTGCCCTCACTGATCAGATGCAGGTCTCATAGTACATCATGCTGTACAGTCTAAACAGTGCTCTTAGTTTGGAATTGGAGAATGTCTCGGTCTTGGCTGTTTGAACATCACTCAAGAGTCTCAGTGGGTAGGGCTCAAAACCATGAGAGTTGAGTGGACTTGGTCTCTTGGAGTTCGTTCAAGGTGAAGATTCAGTTTTTGTGCTACCTTGAAACATTTTGGACCACTTGGTTTGCTTTCGCAAACTACCTATCCTTGGGTATTTAGTGCATTCGAACCTAAGGTCTTACTTTACGTCTCGTCTTCTTTGTTGGAACCAGCAAGTAAGTAAGGTCCACTCTGCTCCACGGACACAATCTACTCGTGCTGCCTTTCTACTTCCCATTTTCTTGTCAGTTCTACGTTAGAGTAAGGAAGCACACATTTCCTATAAGCAATTTTTTACACATCTAAAAAGCTGCATATTAAAAAAGATACCAAATGCAACACTCTGAGTGACAGAGTCAAAGGCTGCGCAACTGTGGTTCACCACTGACCATGGAAAGGAAAGTGGCTCACCACTGAAGTTTTGAGCCTACCACTGGCCTACCACTGACCCTCCAAGTACTGATGATCCATAAAGACCTCAACGTCCTGAACTATGTAGAAGCCTGGAACCTACTCATGACTTTGTGGACTTCGGCGTTTTCAATGTAGCGTGGACTGACACATTTGCACAACGTCCGCCAACAGTCCACAGGGATTCCAAAGAACAAAACAACAGGCGTTTGGCAACCAAAGTGTAAATTGTACAAAATCTAAGAATCACAGGATTCCTGATTCCCTGCATCGGCTTGGAATCACACAGGTTTTATGACTCCGCGTCAGTGGATTCCCGCCTCAAGTTCTGACTCCCACACACTTGGCTTTCTTATCATAGATTTCTTTCTTCAGAACTTCTGGCGTTCCCTGCCTGACTGCTTCCCTTTTGAGTGAACTCGGGTCAGCAAGGCTCAGGGCCAACACTCAGGATCCGGCCAAGAAGCTTTGGATTGGAAACATTCCAGAGGAAGCAAAGTGGAAGGATCTTCAGGCGTTGGTTGACGAGGCGCCCTTGCATTTCTGCCAAGTGGTGGTGGAAGAGGTAGTGGTAGTGGTAGTGGTAGTGGTGGTGGTGGTGGTGCATTACTACTGCCTCTACTAAAGGAAGTGGGAAGAATAGTAGGGGTTGGAAGAGTAGTAATACCTATGACAGCAATCGTAGTAGCCCATGTCTCTACGATAGAACTTGAAACTACATGGAAATACATCGTATGGATATGCACAGATGAAATCTACATACAGCGATCATGAAATGTTTGTTTTTTCAGGCAGGAAAAAGCCGCTGGGTTGAGATCTTCCGTGGCAAGGGCAAAGGTACAGGTGCGGTGGTGCTGGGAACTCAGAACTTGGCAAAAGCGTAGCCCCTTTGATCAACAATAAGTGGGTCTGGCCAATTCACATTTGGAGTTTTTGCGGTTGTAATCCTGCGCCTGGTCTCAATCCCTCTTGCGTGTAAAGTATACCTTGAAACAGCCTGTGCCAGAACTGCCTCCCTCCACCAAAGCATGCACTCGAGCTGAGGTACAACACCGCAGAAGAAGCACAAGCTGCCAAGGCCAACTTGAACGGAGCAAATCTCTGCGGCTCATCTATCGTGGTTGATTCCTGGGAGAAAGGCGGGAAGCTGCTCGGTGGTCAATGAGGGGCTAGGACGTTGCTTCAGCAGAAACACAAACCGTATAATGCTCATTTCTGCTGTATCTTGGAGAATCACTTCGGATGTCAGCAGTTTGCGATGGAATCCGCAGGTGAGAAGGCGTGAGGCGCGGGAATCCGACGACTTGTATGAATGATTACTGAAGGCAACAGAGAGTGTTGTCCAGTCTGCAAAAGTCATTGATTTGCAGCTGCCAAAATCATGACCAACTCTTGCTGTAAATTTGTTGGCCTGATATTTTGCAGGTGTCTGTGAGATGGACCAATGAGATGAGGATAGACTGCCGCGAGTCTCTCACCATGTCTTGCAACAATGGCTGACAAAGAGAAAGAATGCCACAACACCGAATGGCTTGAGATGCGAATTGGACCAGAGTTGCGAGACTATAACCTGAATTCCGCATTCAGGTTGCCTTTTTCTTTTTGTCTTATTCGGGAAGTGAATGCCACGCATCCATCCCCAGCCGGGTTCTGCCATTGGGTATCAAACAACCTTTGATATCCAAGGACGTAAAATTTTGGGTTTTTGCTTCGTATGGGATGCTTTGAATGCGCTGGGTTGCTTAAAATGATGCCGCATCCACTTTCCTATTTTTGATTCGAGTGGTCAATGCTGTTGTATCAGAGTGTGCATCGAAACACAGTGAGGTGATCAGCTGAAGAAAAGGCTGTGCATCGTCTCCCATCCAAGCTGTCCATCAAATCAACAGTGCCAGGGTAACTTCCTTCTTCTGACTCTTATGCTGACGATACGGTTGAGAGTGCCGACTCCATCCACTGTTTGGTGAGCCCTACTTGAGTGATTTTCTCATGAACCATAGTTTATGGATGTGCTGGTGCTCTTAGATATTTTGTGCAATGCAAAGAATTTGAGGATGCTTTACATAGGAGGGCTGAGGTGTAGACAGCCGCAAAGGGATAAGATGCGAGGGAAATCACTTTTTGCACACTGAACGTTGAGATGGATGCGAAACCACCCCATGAGTATTTTCAGGAGGAAATAGGTCTGAACCTGCACTGATAATTTTGGCATGCCGGCTTGATATCAGAAGCACTGCCAAAAGGTGGGATCCAATCCTTTCTTCGTTGTTGTTGTTGTTGTTGTTGTTGTTGTTGTTGTTGTTGTTGTTGTTGTCGTTGTTGTCGTTGTTGCCGTTGTCGTTGTTGTCGTCGTCGTTGTTGTTGTTGTTGTTGTTGTTGTTGTTGTGGTTGTTGTTGTTGTTGTTGTTGTTGTTGTTGTTGTTGGTGGTGGTGGTGGTGGTGGTGGTGGTGTGGTGGTGGTGGTGGTGGTGGTGGTGGTGTGGTGGTCGTCGTCAATGATTTTAAGGTTTGACTCACCAAGCAATGTGAAACTTGCGGCGCCTTATGACAGCTTTTTGGCTGTTGGAGTTTGGCTGTTTTCTTTTCAGGGCGTTGGCCTGCTAACAATTGGGGAAGAAACTCTGGCTAAGAACTTGCCTCACGCTTAGAACCTCCCTCTGGCTTAGAACCTCCCTCAATGACTCTCACAAAAAATCCTGTTCACATCACACACACGCACATTTACACGTCTCAAGCTTCTCGAACTCAAATTTTTTTGGCGCAGACTTATCTCTCTCGAACCTCTGTCAGTCAGCCTCAGCATGACTCGCCTCTCTGAAACTTCTCTCTCAGCTCAGTTGTGGCTCGCAAGTTTCTCTCACTCCTTCTCTGAGGCTTGCCGTTCTCAGGCTTCTCTCACTTTCACTGTCCTTTTTCAAACTTCTCTCCTTTGTCTCAATCTTGAAACTTCACCAAACTTCTCCCTCCAACTTCTACGTGCAGAGAGATTTTTTTTTGTTCACATCGACTTGCTGAATTTTTTCGGGAACAGGTTCGCTACCCACCAAGCTTGCTTTCACCCTCTGTCACCCCAAGGACACAAAGGATCAATCATGGCCACATGAGGATCCAGGGAACCTTTCCATTGAGCCTCTGCCGGTCAGTCCAGTATGAACTCTTGATTGCAATTCTGTTCCAGAAACAAATTCAACTTGGTGTGTTGGTGTGCAAAACCTGGTCTGTAGCATTTGAATAGCTTTGCCATGGATTTTGCCCCCATCCACTGCTGTTGTAGCGAATGCTTCACAGTCACATCCAGTCAGCCAGAAAGACCGGATTGGATGGCACGAATGCATCACTCTCTATGGTGAGCAGGGTTTCAACTGACCACCGCTCAACATGGGTCAAAAGCCTGTAGCCCTAGTGAACATGCAAAGTATGAATAGATTAGTTTCTCTTGGGATGTTCACCTATCTGCTGCTCTTTGATGTGGACCCATTCCCATAGCCACATGGTGTCCCCACAACATGCCAGCAGATAATCATCGTGGGGTTTGCGGCATGAAGTTTGAGACGTCGAGCTAGGTTCCATGCCAAACCTGCAATGCCCATGCTGGTCTATTTGCATTTGTGGCCCAACGGATGGGAACAAAGCGTGGCTCATGGAACCGCGTGATGCATGCTACGATGTTATACATTCAGAGCATAGCATCAGAGAAGTAAATGCATCCTCCAATGTTCGCACGACATTCTTGTTGCTGCCTCTGAACCCTTGAACATAGAACCCAGTCAACCGCATCCAATTCGCAAAGCTTTCGAACCATAAGAGGCCAGAGCAAATCCGGGCAGGCTGCCAGATCGGAGGAATAGTTTTCAGAGCACAGTTGACAATGGAATTGTGAGAGTTTATCATTTGTCATCATAATGATGTGTTCATGAGGGACGAGTGCTGGAAAGCTTTGCTTTGCTGAGACTTCATAATTGTACACAGTGAGAGTCAGAACAAGCTGGTTTCGTTCCATTTCCATCCATTCCCTGCATGGCAAACAGTGTTGAGTAGGTTTCTTCATGAGGTTGCACTAGAAAGGAATTTGTCCCTTGCCGCATGATGCCCTTGTTCTTTTGAACGCCTGCCAAAACTGCAGAACGTCCAGGACATGTCGTACGGTGGAAAAGGCTACGGTGATTACTACGGAAAAGGCTGCGCTCTGGGAACATCTTTCCAAAGTATCAGTATCGCAATTTTCCACTGTCAAATGACTTTGCAAATCTGACAAGAGACAAGGAGGAAGAGCTGTTGAAAAGACAAGGGACTAGATTCTATGTGGATGTTCCAATTCATTGATATGTCACCCTGAGCACGTGCCTTTTGGCTTGCTGTCGCAGGCTGGGGCAAGGGATTTTATGGATATCCTCCTTGGGATGGCGGCAAGGCACGCTTTGCGTGTGCCGCTTTCTTTCATGCAGATTCAGCTTGTGCATTCTACTTCCATGCACATTTTCTGTTGTTGGTGAGCCAAAGAGGGCAACACAGATGGCAGGTCATACCAAGCAACGCGCTTCTTAAATCAACTGTTGCCTATTGAACGTGCACGCTTGGATCAAGTTCATCCCGCACAAACTGTCTACTGGGCCTATGTCGAAGCTCTTGGTATGGCGCAGAATCGCACCCCTGGGACCCTATCTATATGATTGAAATCCTGCGGCCATCTCCACAGATTTACTGCGTTGGCATTCTATGCCGATCAAATCGGTCATGAAGACTCTTCGTTTGCCAAACTTCTTGAAATTCTTCGTTGCTTCCATCATGCAGGGCATGATGCCTTTCAACTACGGCATGATGATGCCTCCGATGCCAGGAAACCTAGACCAGTAGGAGGGGGACACCCTAGGGCCTTTTGGAAAGTCATCTGCTTGGTAGTGTGTTCTTGCACATTCCAGGACTTAATTGCGAAATGAGACTTCGAAATGTCAAACTTGAGATTCTAGAGATTTGGCCATTTAGTAGGCAATTGAAATCCAGAATTTATATACAGACACATCTTTGCGTCTATCTTACCATGCAGACATGCTGGCAAGGTTCGCTTTTAAGGGCAAGGGCAAGGGCAAAGGGAAGCGCAGCCCACAGCTGAATGTCGCTCTGACCTCAGAGTATAGAACTGCCATGATCTATCCGTTTGCCTTGACCGATTTGCTTCTTGTTGGGGGTCAGATACAGATCTGGTATTACTTTGCGCATTTCACTTTCTGCTACAGCCGAAGTTCTAGGGTTTGTTTAGCAATTGGTTCACGTCCTGCCAAGCTAAAATGTTGAGATCGGGGGTGTGATAAAGACAACATGTACTTTGGCGAGTGCGCAACAGACTGATGGCAGGCTTCCATTTGGAGTTGGATGCCAATACCAAGTGTTTGGATACCACTGACTTTGATTCAAGAGTTTCACTGATCCATAGAACTTGAAAGCCCTGAATTATAAAAAGGAACTCGTGACTTTAGCAATCTCATTTTAGGATGGACTGACACCGTTGCACAACGCCTGCCAACAGTGCACAGGCATTCCAAAGAACAAAACAATAGGCGTTTGGCAACCAAAGTGTAAATTGTACAAAATCTAAGAATCACAGGATTCCTGATTCCCTGCATCGGTTTGGAATCACACAGGTTTTATGACTCCGCGTCAGTGGATTCCGCCTCAAGTTCTGACTCCCACACACTTGGCTTTCTTGTCGTTCTGTTCTTGCTTCAGAATTCTGCTTCTGCCGTTCCCTGCCTGACTGAATCCTTTTTTTGTGAACTCGGGTCAGCAAAACTCAGGGCCAACACTCAGGATCCGGCCAAGAAGCTTTGGATTGGAAACATTCCAGAGGAAGCAAAGTGGAAGGATCTTCAGGCGTTGGTTGACGAGGCGTGCTTGCATTTCTGCCAAGTGGTGGTGGTGGTAGTAGGAGGAGGAGCATGAGCAGGAGGAATAGGAATAGGTAGCAACAGCAACAGCATAGTTATAGTCATTGTAATGGTGGTGGTGGTGGTGGTGGTGGTGATGGTGGTTGTGATGGTGATAGTGCAAGTGGTAGTGATAGTGGTAGTAAGGGTAGGGTAGGAGTAGGAGAGGAGGAGACGCAGGAGTATAGGAGTAGGAGTAGGAGGAGGATCATCATCAGCAGCAGTAGCAGCAGCATCAGTACCAACAGTAGCAGTTAGTATAATGGCAGGAGGAGCAGCAGGAGCAGCAGCAGCAGCAGGAGGAGGAGGGTAGTGGTAGTAGTAGTAGTAGTAGTAGTAGTAGTAGTAGTAGTAGTAGTAGTAGTAGTAGCAGTAGTAGTAGTAGTAGTAGTAGGAGGAGGAGGAGGAGGAGTAATAGGAGTAGTAGTAGTGGTAGGAGTAGTAGTAGTAGTAGGAGTAGGAGGAGGAGTAGTAGTAGTAGTTGCTGCTGCTGCTGGTGCTGTGCTGTTGCTGCTGTAGTTGTAGTTGTAGAAGTAGTAGGAGGAGGAGGAGGAGTAGGAGTAGGTGTAGAAGTAGGAGTAGGAGCAGGAGCAGGAGTGGAAGTAGGAGTAGGCGGAGGCGGAGGCGGAGTGGGAGTGGGAGTAGGAGTAGGAATAGGAGTAGGAGTATGAGTAGGAGTAGGAGTAGTAAGAGCAATAGTACTGCTTGTACTAAACGAAATAGCAGGAATTGTAGGCGTGCCTCGAGCAATATTGTTCGTAATTATTGTAGCCAGTGACTTCTACAATAGGGCTTGAAAAGACATTGCATGGATATGCACATATGAGATCTGCATGCAGTGATCATGAAATGTTTGTTTTGCTGTTCGAGTCTCGCTGCAGCATTTTTCCAGGCAGGAAAAAGCCGCTGGGTTGAGATCTTCCGTGGCAAGGGCAAAGGTACAGGTGCGGTGGTGCTGGGAACTCAGAACTTGGCAAAAGTGTAACCCCTTTGATCAACAATAAGTGGGTCTGGCCAATTCACATTCGAAGTCTTTGCGGTTGTCATCCTACGCCTGGTCTCAATCCCTCTTGCGTGGAAAGTATACCTTGAAACAGCCTGTGCCAGAACTGCCTCGCTCCACCAAAGCATGCATCGAGCTGAGGTACAACACCGCAGAAGAAGCACAAGCTGCCAAGGCCAACTTGAACGGAGCAAATCTCTGCGGCTCATCTATCGTGGTTGATTCCTGGGAGAAAGGCGGGAAGCTGCTCGGTGGTCAATGAGGGGCTAGGACGTTGCTTCAGCAGAAGCACGAACGTATAATGCTCATTTCTGCTGTATCTTGGAGAATCACTTCGGATGTCAGCAGTTTGCGATGGAATCCGCAGGTGAGAAAGCGTGAGGCGCGGGAATCCGAGGACTTGTATGAATGATTACTAGATGATTGAAGCCTCGGAGGGGGGCAGGCAACAGGGGAAAGCAGCAGAGCATGTTGTCCAGCCTCTAGAGTCATATATTTGCTGGTTGTGGGATGTTCTTCAGGTGTCTACAGACTGTGAGATGGAGATGGACCGATGAGATGAGGATAGACTCCCGAGAGTCTCTCACCATGTCTTGCAACAATGGCTGACAAAGAGTATGCCACAACATGTTAAATGGCTTGAGATGCGAATTGGACCAGAGTTGCAAGACTATAAACCTGAATTCCGAATTCAGGTTACATTTCCTTTTTGTCCTGTCATGCAGGAAGTGAATGCCACTCATCGATCCCCAGCGTGGGTGCTTCTGTTGGGTCTAAGAGCAACCTCAATAGCCATGGACGTAAGATTGTTGGGTTTATTGTTTTGAATGGGATGACTTGAATGCGCTGGGTTGCTTAAAGCGATGCCGCATCCACTTTCCTAGTTTTCATCACGTGGTCAATGCTGTTGCAACAGAGTGTGCATTGATGTTGTGAACAAGATCGACAGTTCAGCTGGATGAGAGAAAAGCGTGTGCACTTGCTGGGCAAAGTTGTCCATCAAGAGTGCATAGACACAGTGCTAGTGCTTGTGAATACCTTCTCAAAAACATTGGCACAGTGTTATCGTCAAGGCCAAACAGGCTTTTACCTTTCTTCTCTTCTTGTTGACACACATGACAAAATCACAAATGGAGGACCATTGTTTCTTGCATTTTCTTGCACTTTAAAGATTGAAATGGGTGCCGGGTTCCTGGGTACTCCAACCATCCCAAAACGCACATGCGAGGGTTGCCTCACCTAATAATTGTGGCACGGCTTGGCATAATATCGAAGTCTAAAACCTAAAACAGCTCAAATCCTGCAGTCCCGCAGTTCCAGTTATCCCAAGTCCTGATATTCCTTGGAGCCATGCAGCTGCCCGTTGCTGTGCCTTCGCTGCCTTGCGGGCCAAGGTGCGTGCGACAAGTTGTCTCACAAGTTTCACCATTTTATAGCTCTCGGATTATGAGGATCCCATTAGTGAGTTGGATACCATTATCTAATGAGTACAGCGAGGCACCATTATGAGATACCATCATCAAGCTCAAGCATTGTGCGACATGCGTTGTAAGCTTTCTTTTGGATGTTTGGTGTGCGCTTTTCAGAAGTGTTGTTCTTGCAGCCCCCAGAGATCCCCAGTGTGGCAACACTAAGGCTCAGACAGTATTAGAAAGCCTTGTTTCGAAAGTACAGTGTGGAGTCACGTTTGCAATGCAAAGGTCACCTGCTTTTCTGGCAATCGCACATATTTTTCATGGTGACCCAACGCAGAGATTTCGTGCACTTACGAAAGCGTTGGCGATGGACGTGAGACATGGATTTCCCGTGGCACGCGCAATGCTTAATGTAACGATGTGTGGAAACGTGCGGAAGCTGCCGGGAATGCATAGAACTCTGCGGAGATGCTCGTCGAATTCCAAAGAGATGTGCATCCCCTCCAGGTTTTTTGCACCAAGATCCTGTACAAAGATCTTTTGCAAGGATCCTTTGCAGAGTTGCAGATTTTCTGCCACAAAACCCTGCACAATACATTTGTGCATCTTGGATAGAGGTTCTGAGAAGAGATCCCATAAAGAGTTCTTTGATATCTTTTCCTGCAGTACTGGTTAGACATCTTATACAAACATCTTGCGCAGAAAGAGAGAGAGAGAGAGTTTGCTTATAACATCATGTACAGGGATCATGCATAGACAGGTACCCTGTACCAATGTCTTGTTTCAGAATCTTACTTGGAGATTTGGTCCAAAAAATACTGTCAACGTTGCATGATCAAGAGCAGCTGGAGGTTGTTTGTTTGATCCAGAGATCTTTTGTGGAGATGTCTTGGAGAGATCATTTTCATGGAGCTTGTACTGGCATCTTGTGCAGAGATCCTTAAAGAGATCGTGTAGAGATATCATGTACAGTCCCAATGCTGTACGCGCAGAGGGATCTTGCTTGCGCAGCCTTTGGCGCATGCTTTTCAGAAGTTTTCAAAGCAGATAGCCTAGAACAAAAAGTTATTTCTTGCATGCTGGGTGCGCTTCTTTCTTCATCTTCATCGCTTCCCCACAATGTGCGGGGTCTTTTGCATGCACATTTTCGAAGCAACCAGCCTTTCTGTGAACCAAGTGATGTGGGAGTCCAGGCTCTCAAAGTGATGGAACTTGCTCCAGGACCACGTCTCCTTGGTCTCCTTGGTCCCACAAGCATGGCCGTCACTGGGATCGCCGCGCTGGACTGTCGCTTTGCGCCTTCTCAGCTTGCAGAAGGCACCACGGTACAGTGCTGGTGCTTTGGAAGTGAGGATCTATCAAGACCTATCAGAACTCCCATCAGGACTCCTATGAGGACTCCTATGAGGACTCCTATCAGAATTCCTCTGAGGAGTCCATTGACAACCTATGTAGTAGCCGTCAGTAGTAGTGAGGACCTATGTAGCGAGGACCTATGTAGCACTGCATGCTGTAGTGAGGACCTACGTCGTTACCTTTGTACGTGGTGCGCACCAGGCAGCTTTCTGTGAGCCCAGCTGATGATTGGGAAGCAGGTGCTGCAGGGTTGGAATTCGCGAGATCTGTGTGGCTGACGGAAATCACTCGCGCTACACTTTTTGCCCAGTCCATTAGCAGTCATGTCAGAGTCGAGACTGAGTTGTAATCCAGGGTTGAATCATTTACAATCAGAAATTGGAAGATGATTCTAGCACGGCCTTTTCTTTGGGTCACGCTCAACTCCCACACGTGGCCAGCTAGCTGGCGATCTGATTTTCGAACTGTGACTGGAACAGATTACAACAAATTACAACAAATTACTTCAAATCATTCAACATCACAACATTTACTACGAAGTATCATGTGTTGCCTTTATTGCATATTTAGAGGTCCAGATTTCGAGACAATTCTTGCGTAGGTTCATGAGTGGAAGAACCTAATACTTGACGGGAACCTTCATATGCCTAGATGTACATACCCCAAGGACATCATTAGAGTCTGCATCAGAACGAAAAGGCAACTGCGCATCAGAGACAGCAAAAGCACACGTGCCTGTGGAATTTTGCGGTCATGTTGAGCTTGCAGGAGGGACGCATTACTTACATCGCATTACACGGCTGTTGGACCTCTTAACGACCGTTCTTCCACCAAAGTCTGGCTTTTAAGAAGAGTCAGCTGTACGATTTTCAGGGCCAGGGAACTAGTCTATTTAGGGTATGGCGAGCTTTTTAAGGCCTGTGGCTGCATAGTTCTCTTCGAAATCTTTCCATCTTTAGCACTTGAGCAAATGGACAAACATGGAAATCCCTTTTGACCTGTCTTGGACCTTTGCCGAAATGATCTTCCCCTTCCAGAGTCTGAATCTGAACAACACCCTTTGATGGAGAAACCTTTTCCCAAATGCCACTAGATGAGTGTTGTAAATGGAAACCATTAAACACGTTTTGATGCCTCAAGCAAAAACGGAATGTTGCAACATGCAACACTCCCGCAGCAAACAGTGATAGGGAAAGCTCAATCTGTGTAATGGGTATGTATGCAAAAGTACACGAACGTATCATTGAAATATATGGATACACTTCCTACATACACGCACATGTGCAGATGTGATGCAGTTCTTGGGTATTCTATGGAATCAACCGCATTGGGACTTCGGGTGCAGGCAGATTGCTGCACTTCCTGTTCGATTGTTCATATGGATGACCTGCTTTGTTGTTCACTTTGAATTCTGCGCTCAGAATTCGGGCTTTGTCAGGTGTGGGTGCCTCTGTGGAAGGTTGTGGAATGGTGTCCCTGCCGGGCGTTGATCCAGATCGTCCAAAGGTGAACCAGGCAGGAGCATTATGTGACAGAGGGCGACGGACTGACAGAGCTGACTATGCCCCCCGGCCGAGTCTATAGTTCAGTCTTGCAAGTTGTGAGTTGGACTAATTATTCTCTAAAATTGACTAATTATTCACTACAATTGTTGGTTAGTCTAGAATTCACTCAAAACACTTCAGGCAATTATTTGCCATTGATCCAAATTCTAGCGTCGAAATATAGGTCGTATTTGAGTCCAGATGGAGGACCAGTGGCCTTCAGATTTCAGTTGGTCGCGAACAATTTTTTGGCCTCCCAATGACATGACTGAGTGTCTAATCTTCCAGAAAACGGAGCCCAAGAACCCTGGTGTGGGCTTAGCTTTTCAATTTTGGTTCCTCTGGAAACCATCAACTATCTCGAGCCTGATCTAATGAGCCAACCTGCAAACAAAAACGAAGAGCCAACCTCAATGTTTGCGGCTTATGTCAAGACAATTTTGTGGCACAAAGGAAACTGCCATATGTTCATCCTGGTGGCATCTTGCTACACGACCAATTTTGGAGTTTCTTATGGCATCAATGGAATTATGTCAATCTAACGATATGAAAAGCTCCAGATCAAACAGGTTTCTCTTTGCAGACTTTTCTGTGAAGCAAGTTATCTTAAGCAGACAAAGAGAGGCTCCACTAAGTGAAATCCTTGCTGGTTTGTACAATAAATTCAAACACTTAGAAGCTGCTGGCAAATTTGGTGTCACTGGAGAGACTTGGAGGAGCAGGTGCTCATTCCTGCTGG
>VSDK01010351.1:227300-252437 GCA_009767595.1 Symbiodinium kawagutii | reverse complement strand
TTTAAATATTTTTTATCTTAATATATTTAATTTTAATATATTTTATTTTAATATATTTTATTTTTATATATTTTTAAATTAATATTAATATATTTAATTTCTTTAAATATAATATATTCATATTTATATATTTTTCTTATTTTTATAAATTAAAATATAATATTACATAATAAATTAAATATTTATAATATAATATTAAATTAATATAAAAATATATTTTCTCCATATTTTTATAAATAAAATATTTCCTCGACCATCCTATAAACCCATTTTCCCTTATTATCAAAAACTTCCACACCCGCCTTATACAAGCTCTACTTAAATCCTTTTATGGGATTTTAAAAAATCGATTTAATCTTTTTAATCTAAAAATAATTAAAATTAGATTATACTATTTTAAAAACATTATTTTAATATATTTTACCTTATTTTATATCAATTAAATAAATAAAGAATATTCAAAATACATATTTAAATAGAATATTTTGTTTTATTTATTAATTAATTTTACATATTAAAAAAAAATAATTTCTATTTTTTAAAGATAATTTTTACTTTATAAAAGGATATATTTTGTTATCCTTGTTTTTGACCCAACCTTTTCGAAACATTGGAAATCCATCAGGGCTTACATTGCGTTGGGTTTATCTTCCCTTGAGAGAACCTGGTACCACTCAAAGGCTTGGAATGGCACCAAACCATAGTTGTGCTTGCAATACATTACACAATTAACTTCCGCAAAAGTTTTGCCAGAAAAATATATTTCGCGAGTTAGAAAAAACACTCTGGCAAACCCTAGCTTCATGACATGTAGTGCCATTGAAAGCTGAACTCGCTACAAGGACCTTTTGAACGACTCCCATATAATGATTCTTCAATTATGTCAATTTGTGCTGCCAGCAACGCTACTGTCGAGCTTCGCAACGAAAATTCACAGTGAACAGGAATTGAAGGACCAGCTTTCTTTTTGGAGCCAATTGAAACAATTGAAACACACATTTGCAATCGACGAACCAGGATAAAACTGGATACAGGCCCCTTCCAACCAAAGATGCTCTTGCAGGTTCTCCAAGTTCAGAAACACCTGCAGGTTTGCGTTTCACTTGACGACATCCATTGAAAAACCCATGATCCAAGATCCTTGCTCGCAGTTTTGCAAGCAAAGGAGAGGCCTTTGTCTTGGTCTGGCTGCCATTCTGCTTCCGGATGCTTCGAAACTAATCCGAAGGCTCCCAAGGACGCAATCAAGTGGCCACATGGCATGTCTCCTGCTCTTAACGCCCATCCTGTTCACAAAAATTTCAATGATGCGAGCTCATGACAGCTGTACGATGTATTTCTCGAATCTCCCTACCTTTGCATTATTAATTTTCGAATTTGTGCAATTGTAAGTTGCATGTTGGCCGCCCCAGAACCAAGAATATATTTAAGGTAGTCGCCAAGCCTCATTCCAATTGTGACCAAAGCTAAGCAGTCCAATTGCCGGAAAAGAATTACAGGCTCTGAGTGAATGATAAATATTTGATCGATTTTCATTTATGCAAATCTAAATTTGCCGAAAACACTGCCCGTTCGGACGCGGACTCATGCTGACTGCAGTTACTTCCGTCGCTACCCGACATCGTTTCGAAGCAACCGAGGAATGGAGTCGCCATTGAATTCACAGTGCTGCGGCAGGTGCGCTACACCCATTGCGAAGGATCCGTCCTGCGCAGCGAGAATCGATTCCTTGAATCGAAACTTGATATGTGGACAAAAATCATGTTTTTACATCATCCGAAATTTGATTTCTTGAAACTTGATATCTTTGCTAGACATGACATCACTGATCTGACTACAACCTTCATGCCCACTCATCTCCAGATTGTGCGCCATTTCTACTACTACAATAATAATGGACCTTGGATAGGTTGAAATGATATTGTCAGTACGTGCAGGTTCGAAGTTCCCTTTTGATTTTTGATATGCTCAACTACAAGTAAGTTGATTTACTCGAAGGCATTGATTCAAACAACACATTTGATTTCAACGAACGTTTTGACGTGATCATCCACTACTGATTTGCTCGAGATAGTTAAGATATGTTACGATGTTTGACATGACCAACCTTTTGAAAAGGCGAGTGGGTCAAGCAGAGTGCATCATGTCGTCACCGCATCATGAGCGGAATCTCTACATTTTTGTCCGAGCATTGCTACTGTAGGACATATTGTTGACCCTAAGCGATCATTTGGAAATTGAATTGCTGCCCATCGGTTCCACCTCGACTCATCCAAACGTCGGTCTTCCTTAGCCAAGGGGTAAAGTACACCGACAATGGTACCAGACACGTCAAGGAACATCTTCATCTTGAATTATTAGCTGAACATTGGCACCTTTATCATCCTTTATCTATAGTTACCTTCATTTCTGTATCCAATCTACGTCAGTAAATCATCTCGCTCTCTTACAAGACCCTTGACCCAGAAAGCACAAGCACCACTGATGTTGAGCAGCAATTGCATACTGGTCCATGCAATGCGCGATTTGTTAGCTATGGCAATAGGCAGTGGGTGGTGTATACCAGCGCTCTTAGGTGTTCCAAAATCACACACACACAAACTGCTTTGATGATGTTTGATGAGTCAAGATGGTGGGAGTTCAGAAGTTGTGGATATGAAGTCATGTGAAGCTATGAAGTAAACAACTTCAACACAGTATCAAAACAGACAAAAAGAGACTTTGGAGCAAGTCCTTGGGACAAGAGGTGCAGAAGATCCAGGATGGGTTGGGCCAACCTGGAGTGTGGTTCCTGATGCTTCCGGAAGCCTTTGGTTTGGGGCTTGGCCCAGGTTGGGCCAACCTTCGTCCAGTGTGGACGTAACATTTCCTTGCCTACGGTACTTCTGTTGGGCCCCAGATTACCTCAGGAGACAAACCACTCGAATGGTCCAAAAGAGGCAGGTTGGAACGTCTGCAGTCACTACTGTACTCACTTATCGGGCCTGGATCGTGCGGATCCGGAGTCTCGCTGTTTCAACTAGACTGGGGGACGTTGGAATTATCCCTGTGCTGAGCGAGTGCAGGCTCCTGGGAGGGAACCCCTTGTCTCCCAAACCTTTGCAGCCTCTTACGTATGCCATCCGCACACTGAACTTGTGATGAACAGCTTCCTTGGGTTGTTTCAACCCGTTGTTAAAGAATAGCAATGTTTGCACGGCAGGCTTTTATTGTGTCACGAGACCATTCCTTCTACATCCTCCCAGCGCGGCTTGTTTCCTTGTCCCCTTGGCCACGGTCCGAGAGGTCTGCACCAAATCGCTGAACATGGCTCATTTTTTTGCATTTTTATCCTATTTTTGGGAGTTTTTGGGTTCAACACGCGCCCAAAGTGGTCGTAGCAAGGGAACAGCGTGTGGAAAACATGGATGCAAAGAACCCCCATGAAACACAAACATGCAAGTAACATGGGCCCAAAGTTTCCCTGACAGGCTTAAGGTTGTTTGCGGGCATAATTCATTCGTACATACCATGTTTTTCCATCGAACTTACCCATGTTTGCTTTGCGGCTCCGTCCTTTCGGCAAGGTGGCTATGCCAAATTGGAAGGTGGGCCCATCCGACTGCCGAGACTTCCTGAGGTGTCGGCGTGCATCATAGCTTTTCGTTGTTGCTCGAGCTGCGCCAGCAAGTTGTCAACTTTTTCAGTTTTCGTTGCCTCCTGTGACTCGCCACCAGTGTGAAGCAATGTTAAGCATGAAACCGAGGATGCCCGAGAACAGTTGATATGTGATCAGTGTATCTTTCTCCACCTCCCCCTCTCTTTCTCTGTAATATGCATAGATGCTTAGGTATATATGTGGACTATGTACCAATCAAGTATCATCAAATGCCTTTCTAGATGCACTTTCAAAGTACACTGCAGTGCAAGATTAGAATTTTTGGATATTTTTGGATATGTAGTCTATGCAGTAATATGTATCAATATGTAGTACGGAGTGACCGCTGCTGATCAGCATGCATATTCGCGGGATGATGATGATGATGATGATGATGATGATGATGATGATGATAATGATGATGATGATGATGATGATGATGATGATGCTGATGATGATGATGATGATGATGTTGATGATGTTGATGATGATGTTGATGCTGAAACCTCTCCTAAAAAGTGGCTAGCATCCTGTTCTCTCAGAATGTGGAGCACACTCCAGTCATATTCGGTCCTTGATTCTTTCGTGCTTTGGGTTCACCTGACAGCTTGCAAATTCAACTAGACGTAAATACACGTAAACAGAGTTTTCACCTGCTTTTGGCAACGCGGGAACGCGACGCATGTTCCACGAACATTTGGACACACAGCGGGAAAAGGACGCAACACAAAAAAAAATCCAAAGAAACGCTTCTATTTCTCCCAACATTGCGCACAGAACGTGCAGCTGCACAGCAGCAGCAAAAAGCCACTACTGGCAAACCTTCTAAACATTCAAGTCATGAGCCTGCCACTGTGCCACAAATTGTTTTGCTAAACAAGGGCTTTTGACGGACCGGTCCTCTGCGTCATCCCCCTCAATGGTTGGCACGAACATCCTTGGCTTGTCACAAGCATGAGCGTTGGTGAACTTTGCAGATTGGAATTGAATGTTCTTCAAGAAAATAATGTAAAGTTAAAGTATGTAGTAGATCATAGATCTAAGTATGGAACGTACAAATCCGATCATTCATATTGCTACAAAATACAAATTTATCTCATGCTGATGTTGGGATCCACTCATCAAGGTCAGACCTTCGAACATGAAGGTTGGCCAGAATGGTGTGTAGCTGTTCCTAAGTGCTGGACTGTGAATGTTCAAGCTTGTGCAGTTTGTAGGAGGGCTGAATCCTGAGCCAGGCATCTGCCAGTGCGAACAGTTGTCTTGGAGATCCAAAGGGTTTACAAAGCTCTACCCTCTGGTAAACTAACATGGAAATGGAAAATCCACCAATTATTCATGGTTTACCAGGGTTTCTCTACAAAATAGGTGATTTTCCATTGCTATGTTAGTTTACCAGTCTGTAGAATTTGGTCTTCGCTAGCATGATCTCACCTGCAGTTTGCGCAGCACCAAAAAGATCCCTGCTCAGTCGGGCGCGGATAGACCCTTTCTTCTCGTCTCAGCTGCTTTCCATGGGAGACCTTCCAAAGGAGATCTGTCAACTTCTTGGTATGCTGAAGGAATCTGGACTGGTACACACCACTTTCATGATGCAAATTGCCAACAACAAGTTTCCTTGAGGAAGTAGAGTTGATCGCCTAAAAGTTTTGGAGGTCTGTAGTCTGTAGTGAATCCTTATATAAAGTACTTGCCATCCTGTCCCTCGATGGGTTCCACACCATTCGAACAATGATCTCTTTTTTGTGTAGCTCCAGTTTCATGAAGCCGTACCTACCAATGAGGCTGGCTCTGGGCTTGTGAGCACACATGTTTCGAAACAAAAAGAAGGTTTGTATGATTGCTAGGCAGATTGAAATAGAACATTTTGCCTCATGTCGTTATCAAGTTTCTGATAACAAAAAGTCTGCCGACTAGACTTCACTGATCAAAGTGAAATCACTTCACCACCTTCAAGTCATCTTCGAGTCATCTTCGAGTCATCTTCAAGTCATCTTCAAGTCATCGCCACCATGTGACTTTCCGAATCTTCGCTCACAATACATGAGGCACTGGTCATCCCATCCGTGCGCATTAGGCAGCTCTTCAGACCTAGAGGTGACTGAGACAGCTGTCGATGTCAAAACCTCCACCAGCATACCACACCACAACATCGGCAGAATGCTGAGTTAGATCAAACACATCATTTCTTACAGTTTGGTGGCATCTTTCCAACAGCCTTCAACTACACTAGCACTCCCTGAGAGCCCCAGCGTAATGCCACCCCCACCGCCAGAAATGATCACTGCTGTTCCGCCAAGTGGGTTCCTGCCCTGGAGCAAAGGGCAGGCATCAGGACTACGTCAACTTGGGCAAGGACGATTCGTTCCTGCGATTCATTCCCACCCTACAGACGTGAATCGTTTTTTCTAAGATAATCAATCTAAACATATCGAATAGATTCTAAAAGGACCGTTTCTGGAAGACGAAATGGACATGTTCAACCATCAGAGCAACTTCAACAGAACTTTAACATCTGTTCCACTCACATGAAGCTGCAGTCAAGTCACCCATTGTGGCCAACTTGGAAGTGCGAGCGTGGCGTGTCACAAGGAAATTCCAAGCATGATGCCAAATACAGGGGTGAAAAATGTGGCATCCTTCAAGCGGTCTGAGTATGTCTGAGTCCCGTGCAAGTCTTGATGATGAGTATGCCCTGTGATCATCATGTCAATACCTCAATGGTACATGAAGTCAGCCCGTCTTGGTGACCCAACCAACACTGGCAAAAGGTCAAAGATTTCAATGAACTTGACAGAATTTCCATCGCAGATCAGAGTTGACTTGCCACAATATGTGGAGACAGGAACTCTATGCAGCAAAGGCTTCTGACGAAATTCCTACTGTGGGCTACCTATGTGGAGTGTGTTTCTGGCCACTTCAGCAGATATGTTGCAAGTAAACGTCGCTGTGGAAGCGTGTCTTTTCTTGTGACTACCTCTTGTTTGAGGAGACCTACTTGGGTTATCTCTGTCTTCGAGCTTGAGGCAGCTCTAGACCTCTCCTCCCGCTCGTCTGAGGTTTCCGCCATATTTTTTGGCAATTCCTTGCCAGAAGTCCATACCCCACCTGGGACAAATCACCCTGGTTGCACCAAACAACCACATATTGCACAACAGAACGTGGCTCTGACTCCATATAATCCTTGCGCATGTTGACAAAGAATACAAATTGAGGAGTTTAAAACCTAAAACACGTCGCTGGAAATTTCTTAAAATATTGATTGCAGGGTTTTTGCAATGAGCGATGATTTCTTTGTAGCTTGTAATCTTCAACCTCATGAAATACGAAAATAAATGGGACTGACAGCACTCATATTGGTTGTCTTCACTGTGGACATAAGCTACATATGTTTTTGAGATGCTAGACAAGCCAGCACTTCTAGTGCCTAGCGAACTTTAGTGAACAAAGAAATATGTAAGTTGTTTGAGCATTAATTATTGCAACTTCGATTTGATATGGCATGATGAGATGCCAGCTTGGATTCGGTCGTGCACATTGTCACATACAGTACATGCTAAGCTTCCAGCAATGGTGGAAAATGGGTGACGACAATCTGCCAATCCTTTCACAAATCATCAGAACTTTACTTTTTTCAGTGACATGAGTGCTGGAAAGTGCTAAAAAAGCAGTGAACAAAGGTTGACGTGTGCTGGCCCCATCCTTTGTCCAGATGCAAGTGCAACAATTAAGCGCACATCAAGTTCGGGCAGAACTGAGTCACCAGCAGATGCAAGATTTGATGATTCCAGTTGCTCCTCAGACTGACAAAGACTTGTGCTGAGTACAAAGGATTCATACAAATACATCCAAACTGAATCAACAATAATCAACACATATCAACACATCTTCAGCACTCTTTCTAGATCAAAACTCTTGCGAAAAAGGTTTTAGAGCGTTAGAACATGAAGAAATAATGGACCTTCGTCGTCATCCTTGGGCTTGGACGGCCAACCAGCTGCACTGCCTCTTCCAAATGGAAATGAACCACCACTTGCCTCGCTGGGCCGCCGCAGCCACCGGCTCTTCAACACTTGAGATTCCATTGCCACACTTCGAAACATCTTTGAAGCCATCTGCTTATGCCAAGGTTCACTCGCCGGGGTTTTGAGGACCAGTCCTCGGTCTTTGCAGTAATAGCAAATGGATCATTAGGGACTTCGTGACATATTGATCGTGTGTACTTCAAATCTTCCTGCAGACCACAGAATTCAAAATTCAAGGATATATGTTCTGCTCAAAAGTGTATTTTCTTTGCTTCCTTGTTCAAGGATGTTCAAGGCATTTTTTAAGTTGACACGTGTTTCAAGTGGTTCTTGATCCAACAGGCTCCCCTTTGAGCAGCCGGCACATTGCAACCCTTGTTCATGTGGTTGTGGCTGGTGCCTGAAGCCGGCCATGGCAATCTGTTGCGACATGTCTTCCTATGCTGAGACATGCTACACGCATCCACACGCTGAGTGTGCTTCCGCAAATGTTGTGCGCTGGATCCTGGACACTGTGCGAGATTGCGAGCCATGGCAACCCAAGTCGTTCACATCCCCAAGAGACCCGTAGACAAGCATTGGGGGATTGCTTCAAGTTCCACATGGCAAAACAAGTCGCAGTAATCAGAGACGTTGCAGCATCAAACTCATTGCGCTAAACGGGATGAATTGAAAAGTGTTGTCTACATGGGAGTATGCTGAGTACGTGAGGTCAATATCCGTCAATGTTGTCGTCGGTGCCTTTGCAAACCCCCACCCGCACACCCACCCCCAAAATGGATTCGGTTGAATGTCATCCCCCCGGCACCACCCCAGCCCAAACGCACACAGCATGCATGCTACTGCATATAGGAGCAGGCACCCTCCTAAATACGTTTCTGAATCCAAGCTGATGATTTCTGAAACTGACTCCTCAAGGTTCTGATGGGTTTCAAATCAACTCCATGGTCTGTGCGTTCAACAATTCAACCCCACAAGTTCTGAACATGAGTTTCTGAATCGGCAATCCCCTCTCTATCCAAACAATATTGAGCATTGTGAGCTGGATTCGACTTGAAGTCATCACCCAACTTGTGAAGAAGTCGATCGCATCGGTTTTCTTGCGACAAGTTCGACTTTACTGACACCAATGGAAGTGAGGTCGGCAAAAATTCACTTGGCGGCAGGGTTTCTTCATTTGTATCGCACGAAGACAGTTTCTGTTCTTATCTGATCCGACATGACACTAACTATGAGGTCAAACAAATGCAGATTAAAAGAACAAGTGAATCTGTCAAACAACCATTTCACTAGTGAGGCCGGGATTTGGTCTATATATTGCCTCCCATCGCTTAACAGCAATACAGGATTGGAGGACTATGGACTGAGCTGAACATAGCCGAACTATGTTGAACTCAAGTAAATTCATGAGTCCTTCTCTGGGTCAAACGCATCGAACATGTTGGTATCCTTGGTGCAGCATGTGCTGAAGCCAGAAAACTTTGACCATACTCACACAGTTCTGTATCACCAGAAAAACAACAAATAAGCCTGACAGGTTCAAACAAATACAAAGTCCACAGAACTATGTAGCAAAGCTTAAGAAGACTTATTCTATTCCTTCTACGGGGTCCTGCTCAGCTGTCTTGCGGCAAACAGCTGTCTTGCGGCAAAGAATCAACGAAGAAGTAGTCAATCATGAAGCCCTACGCTTGCGAACGCCCAGCAATGGCAAGTCGGTGGTGGCTTTTGAAACAAGCCGAACACCACAGCGGACATCGTCATCATCGTAATTAGTGATCAGCACCAACAGCACCATCAGCATCCCCACATGGAAATCGAAAACTGATGGCACCAACTGTGATAGGCTCCTCTTCACCTTCGCCCGTCTGCTCGTAGATGGCTCTAGTCCTAAGGCAACGAGAGCTGATTCCACGGAACTCTTTCCATTCCTAGGATGCAAAGCATCCTTCGATTCCCTGTTCTGCCCAAATCTTGCTACATTCATTGACTGTCCATCACCACCTTCTGCACTAAGCTTTCGCTTCTTTCATTATGTTTTGATGATTTTTGATGCATGTCCGCTGCCACCAAATTACATTATGGTCAATTATAGTTGTTAATGAACATTCTGCGATAATTTGGTGCATTTTCCAAAATAATGCTTGCCACATGTTGCCACCTCCTCAGCAAGCAAGTTGTTACAAGCGAGCAACTTGTAGTACAACGCCGGCTGGAACCATCTATCCTTGCTTCCTGCGCTGTTGCCGAATTCGATAAGCTCGCAATGCAACACAATTTCAACAAGCCCATGGTCTTGCAACAATTTACCATAGTTCATAGTTCACTTTGATTGGATTCAGGAGTCAAAACATATCACTTTCTCCTGGCGCGCCCCAAGTGTAGGCAATTGTTTGGTCCCAGGCAGACAAGTAGTGCCAGCCTGAAACCCAACATCGCACAAGCTAAATGACATGACATGGTCTCACTGGCTATTGACAGAGTCGCATGCGCACAGCGCTCCTACTAGGCTCCTATCTGCCGAGTTCTCTGACAACAAGCCAGCAAGACCACCCCAGTCATGGTTTCCCAGCACGCCAAGCCACCTGCTGTGTGTCCAGTCATGGTTTCTGCAAAGTAACGTCTGACCAGAACAAAGTCACAACTAACTTTGGCATTACCCGTGTTCAATGAAGAGCTACAAGTACTCTCCAAACAATTGCAACATCAGTGCAAATATGTGTGAAATTGCCATCACATGTCGCGTGTGTATGCGAATGTGCATGTGGCTGAGTATGCGGATATGGGTGACGGTCTATGTATGCAAATGCACAGAATGATCTGCGTCCATAAACGAATTCTACTAATGTTCAAAACTAATAAACAATAGTCAACACATAGGTATATGTGTATTTACGAATAATGTATGCAAAAATTATGAACACGTATATCTATTTGTCTGCGTGGAAGCCACCTGCCTGTGATTCCTACGAACATCTACCGTGAGAGCAAAGCTCGCTATGGCAACCCTTTCAAAGGTGTAAGAACTCCATACACGCAAACCTGTTTAGGGGATAACTGAAAAAGTATGTATATATGTGTGTACAAATAATCAAAGTATACATACAAAAACCACCGTGTATTAATAAATGTATATCTACAGCATGTAAATGTAAATATGATCATGTTTGTGACAGCTTTGAAACCTGTCCACCTGCGTTTTATTTCCAAGGCGGGCAAGTGAGGGTGCAGAGCATCGGAATGGATTGTGACATGAAACTTGGAGTATCAGAATTTCAATTCACATCCAAGCTTGAGACTGCAGCTTGTCCAAAGGACCATGATACCTCAAAAACTCAAAAACTTCACCCGTTTTTCCCACAGCTCAAAAGGATGGCAGGCGGGGCCAGCAAGGCAAGGCATCCCCAAATTTCCAGTGATGAGGAACGCTCCAGTGCGGCAGCCATCCTCCACTTCTGTCATGTGTGTCCACAGGTCCATCCAAAAACTCAACAGTTGCATTTGCTGGACAGCAAACTTCGCATGCATCAAATCAAGTCTGTTGATGCAATTCTTGTTTTGCAGATTTCCAGTCTTGCCATGCAAGAGATTTCTGAGCCATTCACATATTCTCGTAGATGTACTTCCACCTCAGGCGGACAGAACGCTTCGACTGCCAGGGAACAGTGAACCAATCAAACACATTTGACCCACTTGAAAACGTGAAGTGACAATCCCTGACATGCTCTCCAAGTCTTTTGATAGTAGCATTCCCATCCGCAACTTTGCATCCTGTATCCATGGTGTACACAGAAAGGGAGGCTCACCAAACTATGCATGCTTTCAATGCACTCCGCGTCGGATCTTCTTTGGACACTCCTTGAATCTAGGTTTTTGGCTGTGTGCCGCCGTCAAAGTTTTCGAAGTTTCCACCTCAAAAGCACGACGGCCGATTCTCAGACTTTCACCCCATCATACCCCAACATGATACCACATGCAAGTCTCCTAAACCAAATGTATGGAACAGCCAAATCGGGAGAACATCGTGCCAGTCAGATTACGATTTTGAATGCCACTTTCAGATCTACTCAAGCACGCACCTGGGAGCCTCTTGACCGCACTTGGACTTTACAGCGTCCCCATCTCTCTTATCCCCCAGGCACCCGACACATGTAACACGACAAAAACACCCGTCAAAAACGAAAGCGAAAGAGCAAACTTGGGAAAACCATGCAAAGCCTTCACGTGTCTGCTGAAGTTTGTTCATTCATGCCATACCGTGCGACACTCGTCAGTGCCCCTTGTAATTGCTCAGAACAGCACCTCATATAGCCAATTCTGGTCCATGTTTCCGTGATGGATTTTTAAAAAACATTGACTTCGCCATTCGCAGGTCGTAAGACTGCACATCATTGGGTTTGAATGTTTCTGAAAATACCTTGATCTTCACAATTCTTTGACAAATTGCATCTGAAGGTGTGGCACGCGCCCATTGCTTCCGGAAGGGTCTACTCTCCGAAATGGTACAGGATCAACATAATTTTTCCCGTGCACAAGGGTTGCATCATTTTCCGTATGTATCTATATAAATAGAAGCCACACAATGTAATCACAACAACATAACCTAGACCGATATAACATTAACCAACAAAAGTATAGTCTTGCCACTATATATCAATCATAACAAGAATGTCACAATATAATATATTAGTCTAAGTTCCCTGCATGATGCATCAATGCCTCCCCAGTAGAAGTTGTCGCCAACCTGCCAGTGTGCCATGAGTCTGGATATCCATCTGGACATCGCTGCCTTCAAATACATTCAGTGTCTTCAGATTGATTCTATTTGTAGCCTCCAGTCGTGATTCTGCTGCCAAAACGCACGTTTCTGAGGATTTGATGCCCAACATCTTCTAAGCCATTTCTTGTTGCTCATCCTGGGCTCTTTCCTGACAGAAGCCTCTTTGTGTCTAAGACCACATAATCTGATCAACAATTAATTAAAGAGCCACTTTTGAAACTTAATACGACTTACTTACTGTAAATGTCTCAAAGTTGATGATTGCTCTAAACCACCATTTCTGAAACTTTTGGCTTCCAGACATTCAGAATGTAGTCGACGCGGTCTACTGCCTTGAAGCTTCCAAGTGAGCAGTTGGAAGATCAGCATCGAAGTGCATGGATTGTGCATCTGACTTGTTATCATAGTGGTTTAATGGTAAAATCAATGGCTAGTCAGAAATGGATAATAGCGATTTCTAATGGTCAATAATAGTAAACGGCAGGGTTTACTAGTGAACCTCACGATTGGTTTCATATGTCATTATGTATGTGTAGTTCTCTTACTTTTAAACACTTTCTAAGCAATCAGTAGAAAGCAGTTGCTTGCAGGACCGAAGCTAAGCAGTGAGATTGTCTTGATCAACAGTGCAGGCCCCGCAACTGTGTCACGCATTGTTTTACCAGCGCGTGCACTAAAAACGAGAGCTGATCTTTGATCTTCTGCGTCTTTCGCAGAAGAACCAGCATTCCAATCGGGTCTGCACTTTGCAGTCGATAGAGTGCATGAAAGACATACACTCAGTGCCGGCTTCACGCAATGTGAATGACGAAGGCTACCAGAAGTGCCGCCAAGGACAGGCCAGAAGCTGCACTCCTCAGTGATTCCAGTACGTTCTGTATACATTTGGTACCTCTTTGCGACAAAGATTTGCAGATGACAAAGTAGAACCTGCTGATTCTGGGTCTGTACGCTGGTTAAAACTATGCACCTTTGCAGAACTGGTTGCGTTGGTTCTTTCAGGAAAAAACACAGGACACAGTTGCTGAGATGTGCCGTTCCTATACGTAGGCCAGTAAGATTCAAAAGGAACTCGTCAGCTGAGCCTATCACATTATATCCACATACATGGTGGTTTCTCAGAATAGGGAACCTCCAAATCATCCTTGTTGAACCAACTTTGATAATAAACCAACCATTTTTGGAGATACCCTATTGTGAGAAACACCCACATCCACACTGTTCATCCACTCACCAATCAGCTAAGTAGTGCAGCCTGTGCCTAAGCGCCAAGAATCGGTTGCGTGACCTGCAAGCAGTGACCGGTGCTTGAAAAACCAAGCTGAGTCGATCACCGAACCGCTGTGAAATCCCCAGAGAACCCGGTCCCCCGAGTCAAACCAATGCATCAAAACCCGGGACGGATGGCGCCCTGGCCCGCCTCGGCATCGGCATCACAGGGCGTGCCATAGGTATCTGCACCGGCAATGAAGTTGAACCTCATGGTACTGACAGTACTTGGAATGCTTCATGGAACGCAACGTTGCTGAAAAATACGGTCTGCAAACATTTGAGAGTAATGGTAATACACCACTATCTTCCACTATTTGCTTGAATTCTCAGTGTCATAAACCACCATTCTTAACCACTATTATCAACCACCATCGTTAATCACTATGAACAACTTGAACCGCTATCATCAATCACTATCATTAGGCACTATTCCAAACCCCTTTAACCATCATGATTAACCACTATTAATTAACCACCATACAAATCACCAAGCAGCTTCATGGCACCAAGCGGCATCATATCCTCGTTGCTATCCACGGTTGGAGCTTTGGCCCAGTCCTCGCTGAAAACGGCGACCGTTGCTTCCATGCTGTGCTGGCAAGGAGCTAGGGGAAACTACCGTGGAAGTTGACTCCGCATCATTACTATCATCCATGATCAACTAGTCATAACAATGATAATATTGTAAATAGTCTAGTAATAACCAATAGTAATTAACAACAACAACAACAACAACAACAACAACAATAATAGTAATAATGATAGTAATAATAATAATAATAGTAATAATAATAATAAAAATAATAATAATAATAATAATAATAATAGTGTGAACAATAATGATAGTAATAAGATCTTCTGATGCCAAATTCATCCAAATTCAACAATCATGTTGAGATTCCGTATGTAGAGTACCCGAACAAAAACGACTTGGATGGACCTGACATAACGTGACCATCTGACAAAATTTATTTCTTGCCAAAGCGCGCAACCATTCTTGCAGTCGGAAGCGACCTCAAGGCCACTGTCAGGATAACGGCTGAGGACTCCGAACTGGGAAAGGCTCCAAGGCGGAACCCAAACAAGGTTTCTCAGGAGATTCTGGAGCAATCATCAAGCTTGTTTCTTGCCTTGACAGTGGTCAAACTCTCTACAACGCATGATCAAAGACAAGGGAAGTGATAAATATTTGTTGCATGCTGTCTTGATACCACTGCCAAGCCACACAATCTCCATCATCGTAGCACAACGGGAACTTCGGTGGACATTGCATCACCTCGATTTGGCTCTTGCAAATGGAGGGGTGCAGAGCTTACAGACCGGTGTTGCAGTCTTCATGTTCCTGCCGTAAGCACAATTTATACATACTGTTGAGCTGATTTATGATTAGTTTCAGCAGAATGCATCAGCCCACATACTCTTGCCGCCCGGTAAAACTCTCTCTAGATCTTTCTGCGAGCCTTCTTCCATTCCACTGTGGCCTGCGAAGGATTGCACTTGGGATGACTCACAGTGAGCAAAAACTTCGAGTACCATGACCGGTCAAGAGGATCAGCCTGATCAAACTGAGTATTGAGGATTGTCCCATGGCAGGGCCTGGATAGACCTCTTCCAGGGTGGTTGGTTCGTCTGGTCTTTGACTTGAGAGAGGCCGTCTTTCATGATGTGCTCTTCCTGTTGCGTCACGCAATGCTGGTCGGAATGATGTGAGACTCATCCACCTGTGCATCAACAGCATTGACTTTTGACGCTGAGCCCAAATAGTATCTTACTTTGCATGATCTGAACCTACAATCCTCTTCATACCCTTATTATGGTTATCAAATACTGCTACTCTCACTGCAACTACCATACCACAGCCACCTCTGCTACCACCACCACCACCACCACCACCAACAGCTACAGCTACAGCTCCTCCTCCCCCCCCTCCTCCTCCTACTACTACTCCTTCTACTCCTACTCCTTCTACTTCTACCGCTGCCACTACTATATAATACTACATACTACTATTGCGACTGCAACAACTGCTACTGCCAGTACTGCACGACATGCAAAGGTGCACCAACTGCCGTGGTGCTCGCAAATCATTCAACTCAGCTCTAAGCTTTGAACAAGCTTCCATCAGAAACTCAATCGATTCATGGTGTGGACACCTTATTCAGTTGCAAATTGATTCAGATACTGTAGATTCAATTCCAGCCTGCTTCCATGATTTCTTCCCGAATGTCTTGCTTTCGAAGACCTGGAGGCAAATGGGACCACATTTGTAAGCTGAAACTGCAGCATGACGGACAGCCAGACTCGGACAGGGCTGCCAGAAGTGGAAAATCACATTTTCTGCTACCCAGTCGAACCTGGCACAGACTTTGATCTTAAATCAAAGAGACAAATGATCTCATGGATTTGATATTAATTTAGCGTCAACCCCCTTGGACTCTTGCCAATCTTCTCCAAGCTCTAAGCCATGGCTTACTGGGCATTCGTGGCTTTGAGCGTTTCAGACTTGTTTCGGACTCAAATGCAGGGGTCCAGGCACACTTCTAACAAAAAAGAACGAGAAACATGATAGCGCAACCAGCCAAGACCCGTTTTGAAAGGGCGCACCCTACCTGAAATTTTGAAGGAAGGCAAGTTTCACTTTGTGTTTACGAACGAACTAAGGCAGGGAAAACAACAATGTGAGAAGTCGAAGAGAAACAATACACATCAAGAAAACGACAAGAACAAGTAGCAAGCAAAGACTGAAAAGAAGAAAGGAGAGGAATATCAGAGAGAAACAAAAAAGAGGATATCCAAATGAATACTTACATAAGAGATAGACTTTGTGACATGCAAGGATGGAAAAAAGGAAGGTGCAGCACATGAACCAGAATGTCCAAACCCCATATCACACTTCGGCAGGACAGTATTGGGATGGCACTGGTGCCATAACAGTTTGGCAAATCATACTTGAGGTAAAAACTCTTGTAAAACTCTTGGTATGGCGCTCTTGGTATGACATTCTTGCGGAACACTCTTCTGGGACACTCTTGTTGGACACTCCTGTGGGTCTTGTCCCGATCAGCGGGTTTTGAACAGGTTGGATTCCGCAAATCAGCCTCTCGGCTTGGGAAAAGGAACTCTACCTTTCATGCGAACAAAGAGTTCTGCACTCACAAAATGTGGCACAAGTGCAAAAAAGCAACAAAGTGGAAATGCAGGGCTATATAAATGGACACCATGAGAGGCGGCATGTATTCATATGAAATCTAATTGCACTACTTTGCTGGGCGCAGACCCGGCCTCGTTCCCAACAAAAATGAATAAGCTCGAACGATGTCATTTTAGCTTATCTTGTTCAATTGTTCCTTAAACACGTAGTTGACTTCTGGAGATTTTGCACATGATTTCAATGATAGAGCTGAGAACGCAAATCTCATTTGGTAAGGAGGAGCAATCTTGTTTACCACCTCAGTATGGATGGTGCGCACGTCCTGTACTTGGGACGTCTTCCACAAATCAAAGTCCCCCCGGCAGGCGGGTCCCAACCTTCAAGCCCTTTGAATCTTCGGTATCCTTCACCTTCTGCCTTGTGGCTGGTTCTGTGGCTTTGTCGTGGTCCACAAATAGTGATACCAATTGATACCAGTACCTACTCACCATCCACTAATAACCATTTTCTGGGAAGTACAAGAGGTGAGTACAACCAGTACTACTACACTAGGTGTACTCACAAATAGTGATACCAGTACTACTAATAGGGAAGCTAGCAATTTCTGGGGACACCATTTTTGGACGAACCCATGTCCCACTGAATCCCACGGGTCGCAAACGACAAAAATCAGAGGCTGTCGGCGCCGCCTGGTGGCGAAATCATTGCAGGCAAGTTGCGATTTGGAGTCCAGTTGTTTGTAGCTCATGCCTCCTTAGCCATTTCCATGCAATTGAATAAATATCAATGACAAAGTCAAGCACTAGGATTCACATTGATCAGGAAAATCAATACCACATTCGCCAGTGAAGACTAAAAACACTTGTATTTCACTGCAGGTTTGTATCACAAAAGAACTAACACAACTGACACAGACTCTGCAAAATGGTCAAAAAGGGACCTTCCTGGGTCCCTGTGACCTGTTAATGGGTTCTCAGGATCCCAAGTACTTCCAGCAATTTCTTCGTGCAGTCTTGTCTCATCATAGATCATCTTCATTGGATTCATTGGTCAAACTGCTGCATTGAATTTGGTTGGGCTCGTTGCGTGTTTTGCTCTGTTTGGGTTTGGTTGATCAGGAGTTTTTTGTTTGTAAGAGTTCGGACTGGTTGGTTTATTGGTTTATGTTTGGTTGCTTGGGTTTAAGCGGCGGTGACTGATCCATTTGATTCTGGCGTTTGGTGGCCTGGTTGGGGCCGGGGGGGACGCAGGTCCTTCCGTTTCTATGGCCTTCCCACACGACGCCAAACCATCAACAGGCAAATGGCCATTTGTTGGTGGGTCCAACTACTGCTTTTCGCCTGCTTAGTTCACGCTCAATCTCAGTATCATTCAGAAGCTGCAAATCCACCCAATTCCTGTCTAGCATCACAGGTGGGCTTGTGTTCCTGGCAATTCACCTGCACAATCTTTGTAGGGCTCATTGTAGTTTATTACATATATCATATATAGTATTCTAGAATGTATATAAAATAGTGGTGCCCTTAGTTGTGGTCATGTAGTCCACTTGGGAATACTTGGGATCTCAATTGGTGACTCTCACCACCGACCAACAAATCGGCGGCATTTCGGCTTCTGAGAATCGGATGGCCACCCAGGACTCGTTGACCTTGACGCAAAGAAAGGCATCCAGTTCAGCATCAACGGGAAGGAAGCTTCGCTTTACAGCCTGCACAGGTGAACGCACGTGAAAGATTGAAGAAGTATATCAGTTGTACTGTTGCAATGGCAGGAAGCTAAACATCAGTAACCTAGAGAAGCATTCTGGCTCATCTTTAGGAGAGAGCAAGTTCAAGCACAATCCAAAACACCATCAACTTCTGTGGACAAGGACCACTCTGTACTACTTGGATGGTCTCAAGTCCTTGATGGGACATCGAAACTGCAGATGTGAAACAGTTGGGAAGGTGGCTCCTCAGCTTTATTGAGATTAGCAACAAACTGATCAGGATACAAAATGATACAAATATGTAGGATTCCGTAGGATGCAGAATTCCTGGCGTCGAATATCATCAGGAACCGAGTGGTGCTTGTGTCAGTGGTCATATCACCACAGCTGGGAAGGCATACAGAATTCAAATCTGATCCGTCTGATCCCCCAAATTTGTTTCGAAATCCCATAGGACTGGTTTGGGATTTTCCATTGGCCGAATCGCGGCCCTTTCCAAACTCTACGTGCGGGCAAGCATCATAAGTGTTCAAGTTGTCCACACTCCTGGCAAACACATGCAATCACTGTCTGTGTTGATGTCCTGCCTGACTCAAGTCATCCCATGGCCGTGTACAAAGGTACAAAGAAACATTTGAAACCTGAAGAAAGGTCACAGTTTTTTTGTCGGTAGGCTATCGTGCTTCCCCCATGCATCACAATGCTTCCAATGCCCATATTGTGAGGTGTGGCATTTTTAAGGCATCCATTTCTCTTGCGAAACCTTTGTGGCGTGCATGATTTTTGCTGTTTATAGAACCGATTTGAAGATTTATTACTTTTTTCTACAAAATCTATCTTAACTTCTGGTCGACTGACAGGTCCTTCGTACATTCGGGATGGGGTCCCAATGTTAAGCAACAGTGCCTGCCGCAACCGTGGTGCAAATCCCAGCTCTACCAGTGATGCGGTTTCTTTGGTTTTGCGCAGATGCTGTGACTCCGCTGCGCTTTTTGTTCGTGCATACATGACACTACCGTTTCGTGCAAAAGCGCAGCTGTACAAAGGTAGGTTTGATGTTGCCAAAGGTGGGAAAGCACGTCCGAACATTGACCAGCCGAACAAATGTCAACGTGGGCAAATGCAACGTTGAGCCACTTATTGTAAGTTGGAAGCATTCTTGGCAGAAATTTCATTTTCGCTGTTTCGGGCTTCCATTTTGATGTCATTTTCACCACCCGAAAGCAGCAACGATGCTCATGTCTTCGTGTTGTACCGTATCTGTTGCCATCTGTTGCCTAATCGCTTGATCGTGCCGCACGTTTGTAGTGTGGCGTTGGGTGTATGTGCAAGTTCCATAGACGTCTACATCGGCCCCTTCTAATCATGCATCTCGTGGCCTCGAACCAAGTATGCCTTTGTACACCTGCTGTCTAGGGAATTTTGGCCCAAAATCATAAGACTCTGCAGGTGCACATCACCGTCACAACCCAGATCGTTTTGGCCATTCCTGGCCTTATCATCTCGTTCGGGTTCTCCATCTTCAGTGTAATCTTGTGCCCCTTCGTCGCATCTGCCTAGCTGGCTTTGCCCAGCAAGCAGTATCAGCACAAGTGCCTCACCTGTTCTACGGTCCGTCCAACTCTGTCACTGTGGCCCCTTTTTTGGCAGCTTGGGTGGAATTGAATGATTTGAAGACCCGCTACAAGTGAAAACCCGAACAAGCAGCTCTCCAAACAATAAAGTGGATGAGTGATGATGAATGCATGAGTCATAAGAGCTGTGTGGGGGCAAGCTGCGAACATGCACCTCACTTGAGCAAATTGGTGCCTATTCACCCGACCAACTCCTGCTTTTCTGGCACCTCGCAGCTAGTTTTATTGTCCTTGCACAGGGTTGGGCATTTGCCCGCTTTGAACTTTGCACACTCCTCAGGCTTTCAACCGTGTGGCAAATGGTGATGGGACAGCTAACACTTCTTCACAAGCCCAAACGACAGCAGCTAAGACTTCTTCCAGCCAGCATCACAAGCCCAACAAGGCTTGTACTTATATTTCACCATCATTTACCATCAGAATTTGTGCGAGTCTCAGAACCAACGACCTTCATCTCCGCCACATAACTGTCTTTCTCACCTGCTGCAAGATCGACGACTCGAGAGGTCGGGGTAAGCATTGAAATCGTGGCTGAAATACATCGATGTACAGTACTGTAGATGATGCCATGCCATGCCTAGTCATGCCCGTGAAACTTCGGGTTTTGAGGCATGGGAGATTGCTCTCTCAGGCCAAGCCTGGTTTCACTACTCCGTGGAAGCTCACTTTGTCACTCCTGCTATGGGCAGCCCACGGCGCAAAGGGTCTCCACCCTCACACTGCGGGTTTCCATCGCCGGCAGTGGTAGCTCAATTGGGATGACAATTGGTATCACCAACACTAGACATGATGAGGAACTAAGTCCTCATAGTGGCTGTTCAATCAGTTTAGCCAGCCATGATCATCCAGCTGGTTGGCAGTTGCACCAGGTAGTTGGCTGGTGGTAGGAACTTCACCTACCTGCCGAACTAACGTGACATCCAGGGGAGCACTATTTTCAAAACAAGAAATAAACATGTTCATCATCTTCATACAATTCTTTAGCTTAGCCGCGAGATGCTCAAACAAACCGCCTTTTTGATCGCAGCAGGGTGTCCTGCAAGTAGACGGCATGTTTGGGTTTGGGTTGCAATTGTGCTGTGGTTGCAGAGTCACATTGGCAGATGGGCTAGCGGCATCAAAGACCTGTTTATACGGTCGATGTAGCATTCAAATCACTACAAGTGCCTGACCCTGAGGCCCTAAGTGCATGGATGTACCCATGGATGTGCGTGGATGTACCCCGCGTAAGGGAAAGCACCAGGAGTGACGTGGCGCTGCTCCACATCTTCTGTCGAAGTTCAAGAGCACCATTGGTCTTGCTGATGCTGAAGTCACCCTCAGCACCATGTGGGACATGTGCTGCCTGTCCCAACTGTCCTCAATTTGAGCTTTCTAAAAGGCTTACTCTTGACATGTCTTGTCAGGTCTTCTCATTCTGTTCTATTCTGAACAGCGACAAATTCAATGGCAAAGTTGGTTTCGGCAAGAGGCAGTGGGAAAGGTCCAATCACCTATCACAGACTTCTCCTTGTCTACTTCTTCCCGCTGTAAGACCTTGGCAAGGAAAAGCTGTGGGCACTCACCGCGCTCAAACATTGCCAGGATTGCACAGAAATCATAACCTTTGGTGCTTCAAGCAACGGTTGTCCATTGATTAACCCGTCTCACCAATAACTGGAGGGCCTCTGGTGGTGCTCAGTTTCGTGCCGCCGTTCCATTGGAAGTCAGCAATTTGAACACGCTCTTGCCATCCTCATATTTGTCCTGGATTGATCAGCTCATTTAATTTTTCAATTCAAATTGCGAGCTCGCCAAGTCGAGGCTGATCCGGACAGGTTTTGACCTCGCCTGACCCTCCAAGTGTGTACCCTCGGATTCGCAGTCGACGGTGTTGGAAAGGCGCACTTCCTGTGAGGGGATCACTGGCACTGAGGTCAATGTCTACCACAGTGCAGTGGTATGGTCTGGTTGTATCAGCCTACCACACACTGCCACCTAAATCGCAAGCATCTTTGTCCCACGATGTCTACTAATCTCAGATCTTCAGATCTCGCATCTTCATGTGGAAAAAAGCCCACCACACCCAAGTGGCCCATGTATTCGGCCTGCAAGGTGCATTTTGGTGAGGGATTAAGGGTCTAAATCACAACCCAATTTGCTGACGGCCACGCCACGCCTCTTTTTCCAGCTTTGGACAGTCCTATCGAACGGGACCATGGCAGTGCTGCATATGGTGCTGCAACCGCTATCCTTTTCATCACCCGTTGGACTTGCGATAGAAACATCTTCCTACAGGAGCTCCTCCGACTTTTGAAAGGAGACTTCGACCTCAGCAGCAACTCAAGGACCAGCGCACGCACCGCACCGGGATCTATTCAAAGTGACCCAATGTGCAACTCAAGCGGCTCCCAATTTCAACTGGATCAGGTTGCCGTCAAGCTTGACCATATCTCCCCAATCATCCTCCGCAAAAGAAACAAACATGAAAAGACACTATCGAGAAAGAGGACATAGAATCCGGGAGATAGAGCAACGATTTGTCCACAAAAGACTGACGTCAAGTTCAAACAATGCTCCATCAGCTTGTGGTAACCCAAGTGCTTGTAATATGATTTCGACTCGAATTTGCACATGGGAAAAGTATGGAAAAGTGGCTATGAGTATAGTGCCTACTTGTCAATGAATACAAATGAACGCCATTCGAAGCCAACAACACCTATTCCCACCACCTAACCATCTCCCGCATGCTCCTCCGGGTCGACTTTGTCGCTTTGCAGTCTGACCACATCCCCAATCCTTTTCTGAATATCGTCAATATCTGGAAACTTCACTTCCCTCAGAAACTTTGCGAGGCATCTAATGAGAAAGACAATAAAGACAAGAACTTGAGCAGCTTTCCTCCATCTTATGACGCCATTACACTTTCCTCCAGATCAACTAACTTGACAATCATCTCCTGCTTGACACAGGTGTAAAAAAGCTTGGGGACGATTTCAGCTGTACAAGAAGTACGACCAAGTTACCTAGTTCGGGGGTCGCAAGTCCAGGATTGTATGTCAACATCATGATGCGGTCAGGGAGAAAAAACAGCATCCCAAGAACGACTTGCCTTGTGACAACAGGAATCTTGGAAGAACGACTTGCCTTGTGACAACAGGAATCTTGGCACCTAGACGTCCCGCCCAAAGCACTGAACTCAGGGCGGGAGATACAGGAGCCAAAGTAAGCCAAATCGATCCAAATCAACTAACTTGGACTAACTTGACAATCGTCTCCTGCTTGACAGAGTTGTAAGAAAGCTTGGGGACGATTTCAGCTGTGCAAGAAGTACGACCGAGTGACCTAGTTCGGGGTCGCAAGTCCAGGATTGTATGTCAACATCATGATGCGGTCAGGGAGAAAAAACAGCATCCCAAGAACGACTTGCCTTGTGACAAAAGGATTCTTGGCACCTAGACGTCCCGCCCAAAGCACTCAACTCAGGGCGGGAGATACAGGAGCCAAAGTAAGCCAAATCGATCCAAATCAACTAACTTGGACTAACTTGACAATCATCTCCTGCTTGACACAGTTGTAAGAAAGCTTGGGGACGATTTCAGCTGTACAAGAAGTACGAACAAGTTACCTAGTTCGGGGGTCGCAAGTCCAGGATTGTATGTCAACATCATGATGCGGTCAGGGAGAAAAAACAGCATCCCAAGAACGACTTGCCTTGTGACAACAGGAATCTTGGCACCTAGACGTCCCGCCCAAAGCACTGAACTCAGGGCGGGAGATACAGGAGCCAAAGTAAGCCAAATCGATCCAAATCAACTAACTTGGACTAACTTGACAATCATCTCCTGCTTGACACAGTTGTAAGAAAGCTTGGGGACAATTTCAGCTGTACAAGAAGTACGACCGAGTACCTAGTTCGGGGGTCGCAAGTCCAGGATTGTATGTCAACATCATGATGCGGTCAGGGAGAAAAAACAGCATCCCAAGAACGACTTGCCTTGTGACAACAGGAATCTTGGCACCTAGACGTCCCGCCCAAAGCACTGAACTCAGGGCGGGAGATACAGGAGCCAAAGTAAGCCAAATCGATCCAAATCAACTAACTTGGGCTAACTTGACAATCATCTCCAGCTTGACACAGTTGTAAGAACGCTTGGGGACGATTTCAGCTGTACAAGAAGTACGACCGAGTGACCTAGTTTGGGGTCGCGAGTCCAGGATTGTATGTCAACATCATGATGCGGTCAGGGAGAAAAAACAGCATCCCAAGAACGACTTGCCTTGTGACAACAGGAATCTTGGCACCTAGACGTCCCGCCCAAAGCACTGAACTCAGGGCGGGAGATACAGGAGCCAAAGTAAGCCAAATCGATCCAAATCAACTAACTTGGACTAACTTGACAATCATCTCCTGCTTGACACAGTTGTAAGAAAGCTTGGGGACGATTTCAGCTGTACAAGAAGTACGAACAAGTTACCTAGTTCGGGGGTCGCAAGTCCAGGATTGTATGTCAACATCATGATGCGGTCAGGGAGAAAAAACAGCATCCCAAGAACGACTTGCCCTGTGACAACAGGAATCTTGGCACCTAGACGTCCCGCCCAGAGCACTGAACTCAGGGCGGGAGATACAGGAGCCAAAGTAAGCCAAATCGATCCAAATCAACTAACTTGGACTAACTTGACAATCGTCTCCTGCTTGACAGAGTTGTAAGAAAGCTTGGGGACGATTTCAGCTGTGCAAGAAGTACGACCGAGTGACTAGTTCGGGGGTCGCAAGTACAGGATTGTATGTCAACATCATGATGCGGTCAGGGAGAAAAAACAGCATCCCAAGAACGACTTGCCTTGTGACAACAGGAATCTTGGCACCTAGACGTCCGCGGGAGATACAGGAGCCAAACTAAGCCAAATCGATCCAAATCAACTAACTTGGACTAACTTGACAATC
>VSDK01010351.1:208891-226560 GCA_009767595.1 Symbiodinium kawagutii | reverse complement strand
AGTCCAGGATTGTATGTCAACATCATGATGCGGTCAGGGAGAAAAAACAGCATCCCAAGAACGACTTGCCTTGTGACAACAGGAATCTTGGCACCTAGACGTCCCGCCCAGAGCACTGAACTCAGGGCGGGAGATACAGGAGCCAAATTAAGCCAAATCGATCCAAATCAACTAACTTGGACTAACTTGACAATCATCTCCTGCTTGACACAGTTGTAAGAAAGCTTGGGGACGATTTCAGCTGTACAAGAAGTACGACCAAGTTACCTCGTTCGGGGGTCGCAAGTACTGGATTGTATGTCAACATCATGATGCGGTCAGGGAGAAAAAACAGCATCCCAAGAACGACTTGCCTTGTGACAACAGCGCCCAAAGCACTGAACTCAGGGCGGGAGATACAGGAGCCAAACTAAGCCAAATCGATCCAAATCAACTAACTTGGACTAACTTGACAATCATCTCCTGCTTGACACAGTTGTGAGAAAGCTTGGGGATGATTTCAGCTGTACAAGAAGTACGACCAAGTTACCTCGTTCGGGGGTCGCAAGTACTGGATTGTATGTCAACATCATGATGCGGTCAGGGAGAAAAAAAGAATCCCAAGAACCACTTGCCTTGTGACAACAGGAATCTTGGCACCTAGACGTCCCGCCCAAAGCACTAAACTCAGGGCGGGAGATACAGGAGCCGAAATGAGTGAGATCGTATGGCTCGGAAACCGCAATTGTCCAGTTCTTTTCAAATGATAGGTGCAACAAGGGTTGAAGGTTGGGTTCTGTGATGCAACCACTGTGCCAGGGCTTGAAGTGCAGTGAAGTCACCAATTTTTGACAGCCTTTCGGTGCCAGTTGCAGTCCTTTGGAGCCTCTTCCTTGGCTGAGACAATAAGGAAACACTGACGGGCCCGTGTTTGCATCATAGTTGACATTTCTGTGCTGTTCCGAACAGTTGATGGATGCTCGTGGCAACCGCACGAGTTCAAGTTAAAGGCAAGGATCGTCTGGCTTCGGCTTGCCCTTAGCATAGCGGCCAAATCTTTCAAGATTTTCCGTCAGAGGTGATACCTGAGACCCAGAAATGCAGTCGAGCGTCGTTCCGATCGGTTTCATGTGGGCCTTCTGCCTTATCTGGGTTATCCTTCTCCGAATCCTTGCTTTCCTGAGAAGCGCCCTGAACTTCCTTTGAATCTGCCGCTGCATTCGTGTCTTTTGAACCTGCAGAGCTGCTGTCAAACATATCATAGGTTGTCTACAATGCACACCTCTTGAGGCAGGGTGTAGCACTGCCGCAAGAAAGTTGACTTTGGTTTTCCGCCTTTTCAAGTTGCATTTTCATCGGTGATTAGTATCTTGGCGAAGGGCAAGCTGTATGCTTCGTTTCATACCCTTAGCAAGTTGTTTGGTTAGGGTCCATCTGCAATTCAGAAGTACACTTTTAAAATCAGAACATATTTTTTCCATTTGCCAGTTTTTGCATGAACGTACATCATAAAGTCTGACTGTATGTGGGCCCATATGGGTCCTAGGTATTTCGCGATCCTTCGATGTTTTGTAATCTGTATGACACTGCAAAGGTGCCTGGGTAGGCCCCAAGCCTCCCTTCCCACCCCCTGCAGCCCTTGCAACTCACTACTGTAATGGCAATTCTTCAGAATCTTCGTTCACTCACTTCATTCACTTCATCCACTTCAGCTTAGCTCTGAATCAAAGCCAGTTTGTCATCTCTAGCCTGCAGGATCGTTTGGATCTTCAGACATCACATGGGCAACACTCAGGAGACCTCGGCAGCGAGCCTGGGGAGGTGCCATCAGCCATCGATCTTGTCATTGGTTAGTAGATGGGCATTAACCATATGGTGGTTTCTCAAAATAGGGGTACCCCAAAATAGTTGGTTTATTACTATAAATGATTGATAAAGGGTGATTTCGGGGTACCCCTATTTTGAGAAACTCCGATTATTGTCAGTAATCATCAATGACGATCATCATACTGGTCGTGGTATGGCCAACATTGACCATCATATTAACATATATTCACCATCATTAATCATCATTTTCCACGGGTCGTATCGGATGTTCTCTTGTCATTGGCCATCCCAGGCCCCTGCTCTTGGCCGGTTTGGATCATCTGAGCTGTCGACTTTCTGGGCGATATCCATGCCTGTACCACAGCGCAGGTCCCAAAATTTTCCCCCTTTCGAGCAACTACTTCCCAACCCCAAATCAACCAACATAGATCAACATAGTCTGTTTCGTTCAAGATGACGAAACACCTATATACATGGTTAATAATGCATGCTTTTAGGGGTCCTCTATCTTGAGAAACGACAATGTGAAAGCATGGCCTACTTCAATCTACTTCAATCACAAAGGCATCACCCTGAGAAGCAATCCACAACTCCTCAAAATGAACCCTCAGTCTCTCGTGCTCGCAATATTGCAGCCAAAGTCACACGATCAGCAAGTGGATTGGGACGAGTACAAAGGCCACGATCAGCTTCATGAAGCAAATGGGTAAATCAGAATGCGAGCACTTGAACTAACTGACGAACTCGATAGGTTTGAGCCTCTGCAAAGGCAAAGCACAGCAACTTTGGGAGTCAAAACATCTCAAGGAAATCACGGTGCTTTGCGACCCGGCTTTTGGGATATGATGATTTTGTGCGAACTTTCACACCCAAAAATCCATGGATTTCGTTGCGCAGCCCTTATTTGCCCCTGCGCTTTGTTGGAGGCACGAAGGACTATTCGGCAACCCGCCCGTTCACATTGCGAAGGGTTGGGGTGCTCGACGCTCATTAGCAACGGGATACTCCAACTCGGTCACTAAGACTTTGTGCACAGGGTTGGAGTCAGTGAACTATGGGACTATGCTGACAGTCATTTCTACCTCCTTTTCCGATTCTCATCTGAGTCAGCTGACATACTTAAATCAACTTGCATCTCCACCTGTAGGACTATCCGGAAAGCTAATTTTCTCTTTGCAGTGCAGCTGCAGTCAATTTATTTGTCCTAGCGTAGCTGGTGCAGTCATGTGCTGTCTAGCTAGTGAATGCAGTTCATGCATATGTTTGAGGCTTTCTTTTTGAAAGTGCTTCCTTCATGTTCCTTCTACCAAATCTTTTGACATTGCAGCTACAGTAGGAGTTCAATCGTCGCATCTCAGTCTCGGCGTCGGCCGCAATGACGGCAAAAAATGGAGTCCGCCATGTAGAGGTTTCCACATTGGGGACAGTGAGAGACCTCAGCTGTGCCACACCCTGGTGTCACTGTACTGTCAAATCTAGGAAGAAAAACATGAGAAAACCTCTTAATTAATCTCAAAAACAGAAGGAAACCTCTTAATTAATCTCAAAAGACACAAGGAAACCAAAGAAAACTCACCTACTGGTATAGTTTAGACCTCATAAAAACACTGTGAAAAATCACTGCCATGGTCTGGGCCCTGCAGGAAGCGACTCGGCAGAAAGTTACCTCTGCCTATGACCAGTTCAGCTAGGTCACTGCTTCCTCTGCTGTAATGACTCCATCATGATTGGCATCTATGCGTGAAAAGAGGGAATCCTGCAGGACAAACGCAGCGCCCAACAGTTCAACGATGACAACTTTGTGACGCACCTGGACGGGCATGATAGGTTGTGAAGGAGATGGCAGGTAGGCCTTGTAGTTTGGAGCCTGCAAAAAAGATCTCAGCTTTGGCAGGACTTGCAGCAGACTTGAGCCATACACAATACCCTTTTCCGATTAGTAAACATCCATGTACCACCAAGCGCCACCCCCAGAATCAAAGTACTTTCAACGGCTCACCCAGCTTGACACCATGCTTGCAACTGTCAACCCTGTGTGCTACTTACAACGTGCTGCTATTCTGTGTTGCCGTCACCTGAGGCAGATTCACCATACACTTTCCAGGGCTTGAACTGCCTTGCAGCTTGAAGAAATTGCTGTGTCAATTGTTTCAGCGAAAAATAGCAAAGTCACAACATCATGTGACTAAATCATGTCACTAAGTCGAAATCAAATCCATGTGTGGAGCAGTCCATGATTCAAAAAGCATGAACTCTGAATCACATTGCCTGGCATAGATACCTCTTGGACTAGGGATTGAGACTGCTCATTGTTCCATTTCACAGAACCACTGGTGAGTAGTCTAACGACGAAGTTTCGGCGTGATCCTACAAAGTGTGCACATGCTTCTTCTATGAAGCCTTCCCCTTCCAGCCTGACGTTGCACTGGGTTGTCGTCTGCGAGCCGCAGGTGTGGAAAAAAACAGAGATAAAAACACATCGGAACCAGGATGAACTAGGGATGAACTAGGCTACATTGAAGCGTGCATGGAAGGGTGCATTGAAGGATCCAGTGAAGGGTACATTGGGTACAATGCAGAGCACGTTGAAGGTACATTGAGGGTACATTTCTACCATGTCGACATGACGCGGCCAAATATTGTGCTACTGATGCAGTATAATTGTCTGCGTGACTAAAGTTGCAACAAAGAGTCGTATGGGGCACGTGGAGATTGCCATCGACGTAACCATGACCTTCCTGAGCACAAGCAAGAGTGGAGGCAAAGGTGATGCAACACATTGGACCAGAATATGCGAAGTTGGAGTACTTTAAGTAGGAACTCGCACAACATGTCGACCCCTCCTGCACATCATCGTTCAATTCATGGTGTAATTGATCAATCGAATCACACCCCTATACAACAGATGACTGATCAAGTGCTCTTCGAGCCAGGTTCTGTGTATCTGCCAAGGCACGAACTCCTCTTGAGATATGACTCCATCGTGATTCGTATCCTGGAATCTAGGGGCATCCAATCAAAATCTTGGATCGTTCCTGCATCTGATGGTTTGACAATCCATACAAATTCATCAATCAAGCGATCAATATAAATCAACTATGTCGAGCACTCACGGATGGCATGGACTTTCAACCTGTTCTGCCTTTTCTATCATTTTCTGATGTTCATCTTGAGGGGTATCTAGCCCAGCGCGGTCCATATGTGTGAAGCGGGACATCGCTGGCGCTATAGGAGCTATCCTGAGTCACTCAAGACAACTCCAATCTTTGCCAAAGCCAAATGAACTTCGCACAGCAAAGACACAAAATACCAAGAAACCTTGGCTGCAAGGGTGCGATGGGCGAGACTTTCCTCTGTACCTTTGCAGAGGTGGCTGGGTTGATTTGAAACTCCCTGTAAGAAACAGGTAGGTGACGAAAGCTAGCATGGCAACTGACCGGAAGAACAAAGAACGATAAAGTATGCATTCATGTTTGTTGAAGAAAGCCACAACAAGTAGACCCCACAGCGCAACAGACCTGGGGCGAATTGGGGAATTGAGCCTCTTTCGCTTCCCCAGTCTGCCTGATCCAGTGGCGCTGATTGGTGCATAGCTGCCTTAGGCATGGTGCTGTGTGATGATGGTGGTTCTGAGTCAAATGAATTCGATGTATGTTGAGCACCAACATGCTCATCATTCCTTTGTAACACCTCATGTAGCTCAGGTATTTCTAAAGACTTCTAACCTGCCAGTCTCGGATTTGAAGAAACACCTGAGGTCACCTGCAGACAGCTTGTGATCTCTTTCTTCCAAGGCTGCGGAATACTCCTGAAGCCTGCCATACTCCTGAAGCCTGCATCGGGAGACGTTGCTGCTTAAAAGCTTCGAGCTCACACTGCAAGATGACTTCTTTCTCCTTTTTGGGGAAAGAAACTGATGCAAAGAGAAGGATGAACAAACAATGAACACTTGAGCCTGTGCAGCTCCTCTCTGCAAACGGCGAGTTCTTGCCTAAAGGCTGCCAGGATGTGCAAGGTAACATCGCTGCGACTGGTGTGCGCAACTGCAGCTCTTGTTCGATCGTGTCACTTGCAAAAACTTTTTTCCTGGCAACTGATGGCTTGAGAAATTGAACGAAATTGATAGAATCCTGTTGGCTCTTCCCCTAGTTGACAGACTGAATCATGTCACGGATCAACCCTTGGAATCAACCACAATCGACACCTAATTTTCCCCCAGCAATCCATGCAGGTCTCCCGCGATGCACATGAGCTGATCCAAGGTTGCCAAGGCACTCTTTCAAGGCCAGAAGCTCCTGACACAGGCAACAAGGCCAGCGAACCCAGTGGAGTTGACATGAGTTGATGTTGAGATCACGAAAGATCTATGATTGCCATGAGATTCAAGATGCTTCAAGATGCTTCAAGATGCTTCAAGATGATTCAAGATGCTTCAAGATGCTTCAAGATGCTTCAAGATGCTTCAAGATGCTTCAAGATGCTTCAAGTTGCTTCAAGCCTCAAAATGTACCCTCTGCAGTTCAAAGCTTGCAACAGGGCCCTCCTTGCATTGTGCAAGCTCATTTTGACAGGCTTCCAAGGCCGTACCTCAACCCCCAGTGCTCCCAGCGGATCCGGGACCACCGTTTTGAGTCTCATCTTGGTCTTCGATTTTTTCTACCTCATTAGATCCAAGAATTGTAATCTCAACCTCAAAATGCTGATCACACAAAATAGTGTTCTGTTTTCCAAATCAAACAACTGCCCAGCCCTCCAAATAAATCGTCACCAAATACGCAATCAGCGAGGTTTTTTTGGAATTAAGATGTTCAATTGCATTACCCTTCAAATCAATAAACTATCTAAAGCGTTGACCCTATATAGTCAGGTTCCTTTCACCCAGACTCACTGGAAGATGCATCAACTTTCAAGAATGGCTTAGACGTGTCTGCTTTCATCATCTTGCACTGCAAATCATTCAGTGTAAGAGGTAAATAATGCTGATCCATTTGGAGCCACTAGCTGTTCCTTCACAAAGCTTTACCTGCCAAGCTTGGTTTGTCTGTTTCGGTGGAAACAAATCTATGGGAGTTCTTCGACTTGACCCCAAAGCAACATCTCCCATGTCTGATTCCATGGATTCCATTCCTCAAAGTATCTTAGTGACAGTGAATAGATTTGGGTGTTTCTCGAAATAGGAGTACCTCTAAATCATCCAGTTAAGTAACCATTTATGGTAATAACATGTAATAACCAACCATTGTGGGGGTACGCTTTTTCAAAGAACCCAAAATTTTTCTTCTGAAACCTATTATAATCGCTCCCACACTACCGCGTCAAGCCCCTTACCGAAGGCCTTTACACCCAAAACACACCCCACCCTGTCCTGTCATCTTAATTTTTCAATGTGTGGCACTTCTTTTAGGAGGTTTCATCCAGTAAATCGTTGTTATCATATTATTTTCTATGGTTTTCTCAGACTATCTGGATGGATTCTCAACAAAAACTGTCAAATAGAACAGTTTGTCGGCAACCAGAACTTTCCACTCCCCCCCCACAAGAGAGGTCATCACATGTCCCACCCCCGCACAACCATATGTTTCATAAATTTCTATCAGGCAACTACTTGGACAAAAGGTACTACTTGAGGGCAAGGGTCATCAAATGTCCCACCCCGCAAAACTATATGTTTCATAGATGCTTCCATCTGGGAACTACTTGGACAAAAGCTACTTCAGAATATGGGTCATACCCCTCGCAGCAAAACTGTACGCTGTACGTTGGATCTCCAGTTAGGGGTGGTCAAACGTCAGGGTTGCAGCGAACAGTTTTCGTATCGACTATCAAATTCAATCCCAAACAGCTTGCTGGCGTTACGAAGCGACGTCAAACAACCATGACATATCTAGAAGCAATCACATTCCCAACCATTCCCAATCCAGTCTCTATTCACTCGCCTTTGAAACAAATTAAGAATAGATTTACTTGTCTTTAAAGTCTGTACTATTGAAAACAAACTCGGTGAATCTCACTTTCTATTTCAGTAGTTTGAAATAATTTGAACATGTTGTTTCTGTTTTCCAAATATCCATCACATTCAGTCTTCAGGTCCTAATATGTTAGATAACAAAAGGCTAAGGCTTGTGACACCGCGAGATGTTTGAACCTTCACCAACAGCTAGGCATCCAGCTGCTCGTGAGGCCAGCAGTCAGCCTGAAGCAGCAAGGAATGTACCTTTCCAGCCCTATCGAGACCCAACTCAACCGATGGGTGTTCATGATGGTTGATGGCAGTTGATGGTGATCAGCAGTTGGAGAGGGCTATGCTTGAAAGGTTGGTGAATGATGGCTGTATGGCACATGAACCTGATGAAAAAATCACTCACAACTGGTTTCACAATGATGTTCCACGACGGCTATCGGTAGCTAATGCTGGAAAATGCTGGTTTACCGTGGAATTCTGTTTAAAAATCAGTATTAGCACTTGATCAATGCTCTGATGGTTCCTAGAGGTCAAGAAGGGTGGTGGTTTGATGGTATCCTGGTAGGACTGAAAAAACACAACTGCCAAGACATTCAGAAATTGCTAGAAAAACACGTAACTACAAAGGTCTTTAGGAAGGACTGAGCTTTCCTGGTATAGAGCAGGCTTCATGTCGAGATCGGTGCTCTTCAATTGGAGCTTGGCGCGGCCTTCGATTGTGCTCATCAACAATCTGATCAATGACCTGTCCGAATGGCGGGCTGCCCTGTCACAGGACCTCTCATGGATCTTTTTGGGCGTCAAGATGCGTCAAGTTTGACGTTAAAAAGTCAAAATCATCTGCACGTCCTCTTCCTTGCCTGAGCATCTAGATTGGCGGCCAACTGTCGGAAGGCCTGAAGGTTGACTCCAGCAGCGAAAACGGAGGTTCTACTGCATTTCAAATCTCTACGCAACATTACAAGTCTGAAAACAATCCAGGACATAAAACATTCTTGAATGGAATACGCTCTATTGCAGGATCTTCAAGAACCACTGTCCTTCTTATTCCTTCTTCGGTGCAGCGAAACAGCATCGGCACAATGTGAGTTCCCCAGGTTCCCCATGCTTCCCCATGCTTCCCCATGGTTCCCCATGGTTCCCCATGGTTCCCCATGGTTCCCCACCCTTCATGGGTCGGTAGGCACCTCAATCTTCCGCTCCACAAGAATTTGTCCCTGCTCCTCTGCTGTCAGGTGGCTTGGAGAGGCGATCCTCAGAGCTGTCGAAGCGGTGTGCAGTGTGCAGTGTCAATGCAGTTAAGAACCCACCAAGCAACCAACAAGATCCAACGAGATCCAACAAACCAGTAACATTACTAAGAAAATCTAAGAAACTGGTCAGTGTCATACTAATCTGCAACCGAGACACTGCGGGTTGCCGTATGGGCTTGCCATCTCCTCTCAGGTGGAAAAGGGCGTGTATGAAACTTCGAAAGTCTTCAAGTCTTGTGAGAGTCTGGGATTCTCCTCACGCTTGGCGCCACAGTGTCTGCAAAAAAGTGAGTCAGCCATAAAGATATTGCCTCATCAACAAACCCTAGGCACTCAAAACAATGGATTCTTGCCCTGTCATTGGTTGTATACCACGTCTGAATACATCTGAACATCTGCTGGCATGCGGCCCTCAGGAGAGCCTAGAGGAGACACACCCATGCCGTATCTGGATGTGAATATCTGCAGCATAATAGCATCATCTGTGTGGCACCAAGTCACCACACTTGTGACATTGAGCTTCTTTTGCCTTCAAGCAGTACGTAGCAACTTCGAATCTGCAAATTGACAAAATGAAACGCCTGTATGGATTAGTTGCAGCAGTGACGCGCTCATTTGCACTCCACCACTAGTAGAGTAAGTACACAATACATCCCTGATCATCCCTGTTAGCAGAAAAGAAAACTCAGGGGAATCTCCCATGGCACGAATTACCTGTTTCACAAGAGCAGAACACAGTCGCCTTCCCCATTATGGTCGAAATTTCCGCACTGACAAAGGGTCTTGTCGCCATTGCTCGGTCAAACGCTTTCGAGCGGGCTTGGAAATCAGTAATGATTGCTTTTGACACCGTGAGCGATGAAATATAGCCCTGAGTTGCACCTGGTTTACTTTCATCTGCATGTGTAAATACGTTTAAATAAACGTATGCATATATATATATATCATATTTCTATAGATACTGTCGTGTAAATCCAGAAACGTAGTTTTGTAGTCACTTGTCTCACTCCAGGAATCGCTAAAAGGAAAAGCTAATCAACCGCAATCGCTCTGAAACTGTTCTCGAGGCATCTCGAGGCTACAACAAGAGCATTGCAGACTGCACACCTTTCCCTCCAGAGACAGAATGGCACAAACAAACACAAACAACCCACTGGTTATAATAATAGCTTTGGCATGATATGGCATGATCCTCCCAAATCATCCAAATTTGGTCTTGGCCGGCAAATGCCTGCGGTTTCCGAAAAAACTTGGTGACCATGGAACACGTTCAAGTTTCGCAAATTGGAACCTATCACTGTCTATGCACTGAGTCCAGCTGCTGCATGATCCATCATTGCTTCTGCCACCTGACACGACTTGGGCGCGCTGAGATGTGTGCGTCTCAGTTTTCACAACTCCAAAAAATTGCTTCAAGTTTTGGCGTTGTAGTTGGCACAAGCATTCTGATCAAATCCATGTGCATGATACTAGTTGCTGGTCTCACAAGCGTATGAGCATCCAGACCAAACACATTGGAAATCGCATGTCTATTTGACTTGCTCTGCATGACTCTAGAGCAGGGTCCATATGCTTCTACCCAAAAAATCAACAAAGCTTGTTGTTCAATGGAAATTCAGCAAATTAGTCCGAAAACAATCAAGCATATCCTTATCTGGGGCAGCCCCACAACTCATTTGAACTTCCGTTTTCTTGAAGCACTCTGTGGGCAAAAGAAGGACCTTTTAGCCTGGACTGTCAAAGGCTACAATCCACAAGACATGCACATGACATACAGACGGTGACACTGGGTCGTTGGTTTTCACAATTCAATTCTTGCTGATAGGTTGCTGCATACTAGCCTGATGTGCTTCTCATAGGTCTTAGTTGCCGGTTGCGATGGACAGAATTATGGCCAGGGTGAATCCATAAGGTTCAAAAACATACTTAAGGAAATGGCATTCTGGACTGTTTTGAACCCTTTGCTTGCATATCAAATTAAGGAAATAACTTCCCAAACCATGAATGTGCAATGGTTGCAGCCGAGCAGGATGCCACAGTTTTTTTCGAAGAAAGTGAAATTAGGGAAAGCTCAGTGAGCGAATACAAGGGATCGATTGAACATGTTTTCATTTCCACAATTCGGTCGACGACCATAGCCATATACAAATCAAATTCAGCAAAAAGAATCAGGGGAGAAAACTGAAACTACAAAAAAAGGAACCAAAACAGTAAAAACATTGGGAACATCTGGGAAATACCAAATCTGCAAAGAACTTGGAAACACTCTGGACATCTTGCAGCAATATGCCAAACTTGCAAAAACAGTTCGGAGAAAAACTCAAATAAAATCTAGGATCCCTGTGGAAAGGATTGTGGCGCCAACATCAAAAAGACTGAACAAACATGGACGAATCTTGGGAAAGAAAATACAAGCATGGATGAATCCGGGGAAAATATCATATGATTTACTCAAGCTAAAATGTGTTCTGCATTTCATATCTCTGTCATTGTGATGTTTCCTGTCCCTGTTCGATCCTGTTCGTCAGTGCGCAAATGGTCAAACTTTTCCGCTTTGGGCCTTTTTTGATTCGAACCGCTTCTAGATTCTAGATCAGCCCGTGCCCAAGGCTGGAACAAGGATTCATCGTGCTTTATCCCTCTTCCAGTATCATTCCCTCCTGTGGATTGGCCTATAGACTATTTTGCGTTCAGAAGATCCTCCAAGGATTGCAATCAGGTAGGAAGGAAGGAAGGGATGGAGGGAGGGAGGGAGGGAGGGAGGGAGAGAGGAAGGAGCAGCTGGATCACACGCTATGATTTCGGGAAGAATCGTAAGATTCTGGTCCAACAATGACCCCCAGCATCCCCCAGCTAACTTGCCCTGGCAATTCAAATCCTATTCAGTGCTGGCAATTTTTTGAGTTATTTCTCGCTCTTGGTTGTGTTAATGCTTGCTAAAAAAGTCTTGTGACCTGGTTTCCGCATCAAAAGCAAGGCATGTTGGACGCATCCTGACACTTTTGAGCAGTCACCACGTGTCACCACCTTCCCCGATTGCTCCCCGATGGTTCCCCGATGTTCCCCGCCTTTCTCTGTGCATAATCATCTGCCTCAGCTGCCGCTGGAGGGATGCAGCTCGCGGGGCTCCAGGGCACCCCAGGGCACCCGAACACCTTTGATGAAGGCCCTCGAATGCGCCTGCACAGGGAGCGCTTGGAGCCCTCCCCACTGCAGCTTTCACAGCTCTCGAAACTGCATGGCCGCATGGCCTTGAACTGCGCTGATCGATGATCTGCCGGCATGACCCAAACACCACCTGCAGCGCAGCTGAAAGAACGCTGCAAAAGGTGCTTGAAAGAACTAAGTAACTGAGGGATACTAAGGGTTGAGGATTCAGCACCTTTCCATAGACTACTGCCATCGAAATGGACATGCAATAGCCATCATGTGCACAGCCACAGCAATGTCGATGGATTCGTTTCTTTGGTCACATCCGTCAAACATTGTGAACTTCTAAAGTGAAAAGCTACGTCTACCTCCATGCATGTGGTTCGACATTGTGTGACTTTCCTCGCCAACATATATATATATATATATATTTATTTATGTACATGTACATCTACATATACAGATCGACAGGCACATCTCCATAGTCATACTCATGTTCACATTTGTCCTTGATCATGTTCATGTTATCTTTTGGAGCAGCAAAGCCAGTTTTCGCTTGATTTGCATGAGATATCACGTTAACCTATCCTTTGCATTCAATGTGCAAAACCTGTTACTTGTCTGAGATTCCAGCTCAAGCAAAGCTAGTAAAGCTGGTCAAATTTTTCGGCAGATTCATGTCCAGTGGTCCAATCTGCTGCCTGCCCCTTCCCGCTGATTTCACCCGGTGCCGGCACCGTAGAGCACACCACCCCAGTCACCGATGACATAGGCGAAGTGTGGCCGGTCATCGCCTTGGAAACCAAGTCGCGATGCAAAAAAAAGCGTTGCCTCTGCAACCTTCGATCACGTGTTGTGCCTCCTGTTATGCCTTGTTATGCCTTGTTAGTGCCGTTAAATGCTGTTGAATGATCTTAAATTCAATCCCGAATGCATTTCATATAAGAATGCAAAAGAAAATCAGGCAGCGACAAATCCAACAGGTTTCAAGAAGTTTGACGAGCTACGAATTGATCAAACCATGAACTGCTGCCAGCCCTGACCGCACCTCCATTCAGTTTGAAACCTCAGCTTCGAAATGCAGTGTTTAACAAGCAGACAGGGTGCTCACCACAAATGTGACAAGCAACATGCGGGCTTCAGGTCGCTGATGCCGTTGTATTCCCTGAGTGGCTGCATTTGAGTTGGATGCCCTCTCAACTTATGCCAGCCCCAGGTGTGTTCATAAATGGCACCCTGACATCGTCTGTGTCAAAAACTCAACATCATCCAATGATAATCCACTGCCAATCCATTGAACATCCAGTGATCATCCAATGAGAACTGATGCCACTGCACTCAGTTTTTGGACAGATTGATGCCATCTGTGCTGCTGGTTGAGCTGAGCAGCATGGGAGTCTTGGGCTTCTTAGGAGGATACCACCTCAGCGGTCACTTTGACACTTAAGATTTTCAGCACATGGTTGTGGATCAATATTGAGCAACCCAAAATTCATTGGGTGAACATCCCAACAAAGACTAGTTTGGTAATTTGTGGGATGTGAACAGACAGGGGTACAGGCTTTGGATCCACGGCCACATGCGAAAAATCCCAAAGTTGGCAGAACAAGAACAAGAACAACAGAAGCGGTAAGAGAAAAGGATGCCTGCCTCACAGGACTTTGAGATGCATCGACTTTGCACTGGTCTTTCTTGCTACTATGGATGGAATCTCATTATAACAACTCTCATTGTTCATCATCCCCGAGAAAACCTATGGATTCTTTCGAGAAAACACAGTACTTTTCAGTGCTTTTTCAAACGCAGTTTCGGGCCGTTGAAACTGCTGGGGCGGCTTCTTGGCACCCACACCATGGTGGACACATGAGATCCTGGTGCAGCTGCGCAATCTCCACGCTGACACCAATGAGGGCGTCATATGATCAACAAAAATGATATCTTTTAATATCAGATGTACTAATCTTAATATCAACAAATATATGTATATATGAATATAACATATAACATTCCTCTTGCAGTAATGTTTGTTGTTGCTCACTTCAGGAGCATTGCCGTGTTTTTGCACCCACTTCAGGAAAAATGATGTTGCCCCATCGGTTGGAGGGGCATTGCTGCCTGCATACATAGCGCAACACAAAATAGCATGGCATTACTGAATATGACGTAATTTAATGCAAAACATACTAGTCATTCATGCATACTTACGAACACCCGTACACGCACATATATATATATATATATATTTATATATTTATATATATGTATAGATTTATACATAGAGAGAAGATAGGGACCTACACACCAACACGCATACATACAACATGCATATACCGTTACACTACGAAACATAAAACTGTCTGTCTTTCTTTAAACAATATGTAAATACAATATAGATTGTGTTTAATATACCTCTGGGTGTGGTGCAGAACATATACTGTATACAAATGTGTATATATATATGTATATATATATATGTATATATATATATATATATCTATCTATATTTACAAACACAATGAAAACACAATGACACGCACACACACATATAAATGTACCTTTAGGCATATCGCGTCATATGCGTTGTGTGTGTTGCCTCATGGTCGCGCCCGCTCCTTGAACTCGGGCGGTGCTGCCACACAGAGCTGTGCCTCAAGCAGGTTTGTCATGGCAAGACTGGTGGATCTTCAGCTGTTCAACTCGTGAGGCTCAAGCGACCGCGGCAAATAGCACTCCTGCGGTGCCCAGCTTCTGAAAGATGAATGAACATAGCATGAGATCCGATTCAAGGCGCTTTCAATTGACCTCTCAGAGATTTGGTCATCTGTGTGGCTGTGTTGCAAAAGCTGTTAAGATCGCATCATTTTGAGAATGATAAATTATGAGTGAATATTTAACAAGTCTCCTTGCAATTTCTTGCACACCTTACCGCCTTTGTTTAGGTCTCCAAAAGAGAATCCTTCGCTGTAGTCAGTTTGCAATCTACAGACTAATGCAGCCTTCGAATCTGCATCCCGATGATGGTAACTATAGTATCTTTCCAGCATGTGACTGATGCTGCGACGTCCATGGAGACTTAGCACTGTCGGAGCCAAAAAAATCAGCCTAGCCCAATCTATAGCCTTCAAGAACTTGGCACTATAGCCTTCAAGAACAACCCCACATGCAGTTCCTGCAGGGTAAAGCCCAAGTGCAAAGTGGTTTTGTTGGGCCCAGAATTTCAACTTTAAGATCGGTGTTGCCAAAATCCCCACCCACCTTCGTTGAAGCCGAATATTTTGAAAGGTGAAATTAGGCATCAAATGAGAACCCATCAGATTTGGAATCCAAAGCGAAGACTTGGAACCCATCAAATGAGAACTGCAAGTCATCCCGCCTGACCGCACCATGGTGCTTCCAGTAGCAAAGCAAGGTTTTGAGGTCTGCATTCTGGTTGCGCCCCGTCGCACGAGAATAATCCTTGCTGTCTCTCTCTCTCTCTCTCTCTCTCTTTCTCTGCAATATGTATCTTTGTAGTGTAGTGTAGATAAGTGATGTTAAACGCGGTAGGTTTTGACCCAAGACGCGCCTGCGGTGAGTGGCTGTCCTTAGTTGGGCTACCTGTACAAGTGACACTGAGACACAGCGCTTACACCAACTGGATGATTTCACACCCGTGATTCTGGTGTCGAAGTGTGCTAGCTACTATGTCTCTTCTGGCCCGGCTCTCAGTTCAGCTTCTTCAGCTTCTTCGGCTTTCACTCTCTGCTTTTCCTCAGCAACCATTTTCCTGTACTTCTGTTTCGCCATCTTGGTAACCTGACTCTCTGCAGTCGCTTCTAGGCTCCACGATGCTTTCTGTAGACATGATCGAAGGTCGTCTGTCTTCATGTCCTTCGTCAGTGCGTCGACCAACATGATCGATGTGTCTATCCAATGAATCACATCCGGATGATCTTCAGGCAACTCATCCAACTCTTCTTCTTCAGGCGTGATCCAAAGTAGCTGTCGTAGGCTTTCGAGGTCGATACTGAGACGTTTGTCATCAACCTTTCCTAGGCTTGATGCTCTCAGATGCTCCTCTAACGACTTGCAGTCCGTCAGCCATATGTGCTTCATGGATTTTCGGCTATCATTCTCCCAATTCTTCAGGCTTGGGAGTTGGTCTTTCAGGTCTGTGATGATAGCCCTGATTCTCATTCCTTCCTCCACTGCGGACGTCATCGCGTACGTCTCTGCCTGCAGTGTGTTCCTGCACACCCTTTTCACAATCGTGCTCTGCCACGAGATCACATGGAATGTCGATTCCTGATTCTTCCAGAAATCTGGTTGTGCCAGCAATGTCATCCTTCTTGTGCCTGTACTCCGTTTCGTTTGACCATGATGCGTCTGACACCGTCACAAGGATTGCGGTGCTCCAATCAATCGCATCTGGCTTGTAGATCAATCCTGTCTCTGAATGATCCTTGGCTTCTTGAACTGCTTCGTTTGCGTAGATCAGATCTTTGATGGTAGCACAGTAACATCGTGACTGTAACTTTGACACCTTGTATGACAAGTCTGGGCGTGCTTGTCTCGCTACCCATGCTAGTCCTCCGACTACACTCCTCAGTTGTGATCTTTCACCTTCTGTCACTGGACTGTCTTTCTTGATTCCGTTTCTGTATGTGATCTTCTCCAATCTCTCAGTCGTGTCCTTACACGTCACTGTGATTGAGTAGTCTTCTGCTTGCTTGATCTCTCTTCCACAGAATCTGATTTCTCCACTTGAAACCTTGGAATCTTCAACTTGGAATGCCTTTTGCAGATTCTTCATCACATGCTCATAGCCTGGCTTGCATGCATAGATGAGGTCATCTACATGCGATGCCATCATGACCTTTGGTTCACCTTTGTCACACAGGCAAAACAGTGCCCTACTCACTTTGTTGGCTCTGAGTCCTGACAACTTTGCCTCTGTTCGCAACCTTTTCCAGAACAACCTTCCACTGTCTTTTCCTCCGTAGATTGTTCGCACCCTTTCCCAGAACAACCTTCCACTGTCTTTTCCTCCGTAGATCGGAGTATTACAAATGTATAGCTGTCCAGGAGGTTCTCCGGGAATTCAATGTCTGCAATCGCAATCTGCAGCTGGAGGTCCAAGAAATGACTAAGTTCACTGCTTCGATTTCCGCAGTTGGACTGTCCGTGCGAATGCCTTCACACACTTCTTGGTCTGCGCGCTCCACCAAGCGCGACTTGAATTGGATCTCATGATCAGTTCCGTCGCCTCGCTTCATGTGGAGGTTCTTATCAGTGTCTATCCACTGAGTGTCAATCGGAGTATGACCTTCGCGGATCAACTGTTCCGCTTCAGAACTCTCAATTGGTCGCACCGCCATGAATCGACTCCATTTCTCCCATTCTGCTCTTCTTGACTTGTCGATTCCTTCCCGGATCCAGTCCGGTTCGCGGAAGTAGTTGAACTGCTTCCCGGCGGCTTTGCGCTTTCCACTCTTGGAATTCGCTGACACTGGCTGCCG
>VSDK01010351.1:151248-187024 GCA_009767595.1 Symbiodinium kawagutii | reverse complement strand
CTGCTGAGAATACACAGCCATGCGTCCGCACCACTACTGATCATCATGCACATGCGTCAAAGGCCAACATATTTTGTCATGTGCATGCAGCATGCATGTACATGTCGACATATTTACAACAGGTAGCACCGGGACATCAAAGCATCAAGGAAGAGCTTTCTGCAATCACAAGCAATCACAAGTCAGTGGTCATGGATTGTCATACTTTGATGCCTCCATGGTTTGCCCTAGTGGGTCATAAGCAATCCACAGGGCCAGGAATATGGAGGCAGTGCCTTGCAAGGAGCATGACTCAACTTGCCAGCAGTTTGTTTGGGACGTCACCACTGAGGACATACACCATGACTACAAGGTGCCCAACACATGGTGGGCTGCTGAGAATACACAGCCATGCGTCCGCACCACTACTGATCATCGTGCACATGCGTCAAAGGCCAGCATATGTTTCATGTGTATGCAGCATGCATGTACATATCGGCATATTTACAACAGGTAGCACCGGGACATCAAAGCATCAAGGAAGGGCTTTCTGCGATCACAAGCAATCACAAGTCAGTGGTCATGGATTGTCATACTTTGATGCCTCCATGGTTTGCCCTAGTGGGTCATAAGTAATCCACAGGGCCAGGAATATGGAGGCAGTGCCTTGCAAGGAGCATGACTCAACTTGCCAGCAGTTTGTTTGGGACGTCACCACTGAGGACATACACCATGATGACAAGGTGCCCAACACATGGTGGGCTGCTGAGAATACACAGCCATGCGTCCGCACCACTACTGATCATCATGCACATGCGTCAAAGGCCGACATTTTTTTTCATGTGTTTGCAGCATGCATGTACGTATCGACATATTTACAACAGGTAGCACCGGGACATCAAAGCATCAAGGAAGGGCTTTCTGCGATTACAAGCAATCACAAGTCAGTGGTCGTGGATTGTCATACTTTGATGCCTCCATGGTTTACCCTAGTGGGTCATAAGTAATCCACAGGGCCAGGAATATGGAGGCAGTGCCTTGCAAGGAGCATGACTCAACTTGCCAGCAGTTTGTTTGGGACGTCACCACTGAGGACATACACCATGATGACAAGGTGCCCAACACATGGTGGGCTGCTGAGAATACACAGCCATGCGTCCGCACCACTACTGATCATCATGCACATGCATCAAAGGCCAACATATGTTTCAATGTGTATGCAGCATGCATGTACATATCGACATATTTACAACAGGTAGCACCGGGACATCAAAGCATCAAGGAAGGGCTTTCTGCGATTACAAGCAATCACAAGTCAGTGGTCGTGGATTGTCATACTTTGATGCCTCCATGGTTTACCCTAGTGGGTCATAAGTAATCCACAGGGCCAGGAATATGGAGGCAGTGCCTTGCAAGGAGCATGACTCAACTTGCCAGCAGTTTAACTTTGGGCGTCGTCCAGGCTCTGGAACCCATGTGTCTTGCTGCACGCTGAGAAACAGCAAAAGGCAAATCTGTTAGGCAAATCATTGATCTTTGCACTCTGTTTCGTACCCCCTCAAGCTAAGCATGTGACTTCATCGTTCTCAACCTCCTGTTTGGTGATGGTGCTCCTAGCCAAGAAAGTGCTGAAGTTGGCACCAATTCGACGAGGCGGCGCTGTCGCTGCCTCCCACCACTGCATGATGCACGTGCAAGTCCATCCGGTCGAAACGCTGCCGCACCTGAGACCCAAGCACTTGCAAACGATGTATCCATCGGTGTGTCCATCCATGTATCCACCATTTAAGTAGCCTACTTATCAGAACCAGTGATGTTTAGTTTCCAGCTTGGTTTCCCAGAGGGTACAAAATCACATCTTGACAAAATACAGGTTCTTGATGAGAAACTGTAGTGGAAACCAAATCGAACTGTAAGGATATCTGGAATCCCAAGTTGCCATCACCTGAATGGCCACAAAATTCGAACATGTTCGTTCATGGCGCTGATGAATTGCACCTCCCTGCCTTGCTTTCCACAAGCTGTTTGGTTTAAATCCGGGCACTTGGCATCCCAACATATTCTCGTAAATCCACAATGTCAGTCACAGTGGCGCTGTTGCCACCGCGCAAACGTAACACGACCTCACGGGAAAGACACATGCTGAAGTAACCGGATTGGCAAAAAGGAAACATTGAGAAAGAAAAGAAGAATGCAATATAAATAGCTGGTATATCCCCTATAGTTGCTAGTAGTTATATAGTTGTTAACCCATTGATCCATTGCCAAAGATAGAAGCAACCTTGGATGAACTATGATGAACTTGTGAACTTGCAGATGAACTCAAAAAAAAAGCTTCCGAACAGCCACAGGAAGGCTTCCGCCTCCAAGAATTCTTGGAAGCTCAACTTCCGCAAGCGTTGGCGTGCTGTGTTCAAGCCATGCCTCGGCAAAGATACAATGAGTTCGTTGCCACTGAGGGGAGATGCCCTGGGAATCTGAAGATTTTATTGCACCATATATTGCACCTGTTTGGAGTTGGGCAAAGCACGAATTGCTTTCATCTTCTTCCTCATCGTCATCTTCATCTTGCTCCGTCTGGCCGCAGGATGCGTGTCCCGCAACATCACATCTCTGTCCAAATGCAATTCCGGGTCCTCCCCTTCACGATCCTTCATGCCACCCACGATTGGCACTACTCAACCAGAGTGAAAACCCTGAGCGGAATGTTTCTAAACGTACTGTGATGACTGTGCCCTGAGGCACCAAGTTCCACACAACACGAAATCGTAAAACTTGCCGTCGGATGACATTGTCCTCGAAAAGAACCTCTGCAATGTGCAAACAGACTAAACAGAAGTTGGCCGTTGTTCACCGCCCTCTCAGGAGCGTGTGCCACTACCACGTACTAAAGCAAAGCCACGTTTTGCTGCTTCCTTACACACGTGTTGAGTGAATTCTGGCGCTTCCTGGGAAAAATCTAGGCAGAATCTTGGCCTCTTTGGGCGTGTGTTTGCGAAAATGCAGCTGTGGAAAGGCCATGTCCTCCCTGGATTCTAAGTTCGCAACATCTTTCAAGTTGAGGAGGTCAGCCACGTTCACACCGAATCTGGTCAGCACCTTATAGAAAAAGATCTTCCTACATGCCTCGTTCAAGTATTCCTGGATTTTGTAGTGAAGCTGAGAGGTGGCTTTCGAAGTCCAAGGTAGGGAAGCACGCCATTTCGAGAAACAGTATCTGAAATCATGCACAGTGGCAGCTGTCAAATCCTGTTTCAGCAACCAGCTTGGCTTAACCAAGCTTATCTTATCTCATGCTATTGAAGTTTGCTCATTTCATCTCATTTCATTCTGTTAGCTTGGCTCAAACTGCCGGATGAGAGCCAGCTCTGAGAGTAGTCACAAAGTGCATCTCCGGATTCTTCATGAGTAACTCGAACTCATCCCGATGAATATGTCCTTAGAAGGCATCATGTGAGCCTGCCACACCTTGAATGCGTATTTTTCTGCAACAGATCATCCTGAATGACAATGACTCAATGCCCTGGATTGGGCCTGTTACGGGTTCAAACTTGCGTTTGTGGTTCCTCACTTTTTTTCTTGCCGTGCCCATCCTGCAGAAAACTGATGATTCTACACCGAGGCTGTGACTGTCATTATCTTTGTCATGGCCTTGACCGTAGCCAGGTGGGTTTCATGGTACAACTTTCTCCGAAGAATGAGTCCAAGGGAATCAAAGCCATTGGATGCCATTGACCAGTTGACAAAATGTGCACTGCCGCTTCAGCAATGAACATCAACAAACGGTGCTGCTCTCATCTTGACACACGTCGACATGTCCAAGCTTTGACACTCAGAGAATCAGCGTACACATATGGGTGTTTCTCAAAATAGGGTACCCCCAAAATGGCTGGTTTATTACTATAAATGGCTACTCATGGATGATTGGGGGGTACCCCCATTTTGAGAAACACCCATATGTACAAAGTCACACGAGTGCTTATGATGCTGTGATGAGTTGAGTTCTCTTGAGCTAACCAACCGTGATTCTTGTACATATTGAGTCCAAGGGTGGCTTAGTATCCTCCACCCTCAAATATTCTGAGGGCACGACACTCAAGAATCTCCAATAAGGTGCTTTTCAGGTAAGCCACTGCAGCCTGCATTTTGAGAAACAAGGCTGCCGCTCAAAAGGGGAGTTGACGGATGTTGAAGGTGAAATTCTGCAAGCAAAGCCGCTGCTTTGTGTTGGTGGCTGTGATGAAAATCAAAGGTGATGGTGCTTGTTGTGGTGATAGCGTGCTGCTACTAGTTGTGGTGTTGGCCGTGCCGTGGCGTGCCAAGCATGTCATAAATGACCTCGGCACCGCTGCTGCTGCATGGTCAGCTGAACTATCCAAGTGAAGCCGTGTCCGGCCTAACTTTCACTGGTTTTTGGGAGTATCTTTCGTAGGGAACCACTGGGATTCACAACACCAGTCGTTGCGATTGAAAATCAAAGTTGAACACTCAACCAGTTTCCTATGGTTTGCTTCTCTGGGCTTTTTGTGGCACCATGTCTTCGAAACCCGGTACTCTTTTACAACGCTCGGAGTCGAGTCTTGTCCCCGACCACTGGTTTGGTGGTTTGACACATAAAACATAGACGAGGACGTTGAGGTCTTCCCACAACGTGGGCCTGACCTCAGAAAACCTGGAAAAAGCTCAGATGATCTGAGGCGAATCCAAAAATTGCAGGAGCCAAGAGAGACATGTCGCCGCGGCTTCGCAGCTACATGTTCCCAGCTCTGCTACGATCTAAGTAGGAACGACATTCACCTCAGTTCAAGGCGTGCTCTTTCAGACCTTGTGCTACTCCCCTATTTTAGAGTGAAACATGTTCTGAAATACACGAAATAGTGTTAACACCCTCCGCTTTCTCACCTTCATCCGCCTCATCTCCATTCACGCATGTCAATGGATATCATACATATCAACCAATATCAATCAATGCATAATCAACACATATAAATAAACATATATATCTATATACATATATATATATATACATCTCAATACATATCAATCCTCTCACAAGACAGCATGTTTTCCACTTTCATGAAATTGCAGCTTCGGCTTCTTCTCCATTGCTCAAGCCAAGACTTGGACACTGGACATCACTGGGCAGCACTGGGCACCCAGGCTGGCTTTCCCGACAAATAAGCCGTCAGATTGTCAGCCACGATGTCCATGAGCCTCTGCCTACCCGAATCCACTGGAATCGTTGGGAAATCCATGGCTGAAGTCATGGAGTTAATGATGGTAAATAATGATCAATGAGCTAAATAATAGCCCATGGTAAATAGCAAACCATGATCAATGTGATGGTCAATGATACGAGCGTGATCGAGCGTGTACATAATGATCTATTATGGTTTATAATTTATAATCAGTAAGCTAAATAATTTGATGCCACAGAAAGAGACACTAAGCACTCACTACCGTGTGTGCAATCTTGTCCAATCTGTGGGAGCAGCACTTCATTCACTTGCCTCTCCAATTTTTCAACATCATGACTCATGACGCCAACAATTTTGAAGAAGCAGATAATCCCCACGGTCAGTACAACAGTTGCCAAGCATTCCCTGGCAAAATCCACAAACACATCTAGAAAGTGCGTCTGGGAGTGTCCACTATCCCCCTGGGCAATGTGTGCACCTTGTCTCTAGGCGTTTCCAGCCAATATGTGGCGTGAGAATGACCTGGTGCAACTGGTGGAGAGATGTGCTCTCAACAGGTGACATCAAGTGACATCAGGTTACACTGTCATTGGAGACTTGTGAAGGGCCTCACTGCAACGCACAGCCAGCTGGGTTCGAGGCGTTCTCCAAGCCATAGAGAGGATTGTCTGCTGCTGGTGGTTCTGTTTCTTGCACATCCAAACCAGCACCTGGCACTGGGAGACTGGGGAGAACACATCCCTCCGTGGCAGCAAACGATTCCAAATTTCCAAGAAATGTGCAAGGTCTGTCTGGATTGTTGAATATTCCACCTGACAAAAAGTTGCAAACTCTCGGAATGCTACGCCAGAGATTGGGTTCACCCTAGCTTGGATGCGCAAAGAAACATATGAGGTCGTTCATTGATGGTGGAATATCCAAAAAATTATCATTTACAGTGGGAAAACCACCAATCATAGGGGCTTATAGGGGTACACCATTTCTGGACAAACCCATTTCTGAACGATGTGTTTACTCCGTAAAGACACGCGCTGACTCCACACGGTGTCAGCCACCGAACGACTGCCAAGTGACCCGGGCAAACTCCAAGGTGCAAAGCTGTTGGAAGTTGGTCAATGAGGATGCGCAAGGCCACTCACAAGTCTAGTCAAACATGGATGCAAGTCCATCCAAGTCCATCCCTCCACCCAAAAATCAACAAATCTCTGATTTAGCTTGCGTTCAGCAACTTCGGACCTCATGTTTGGCGCAACCTTCGATTTAGCTGGCGTTTCACAACTGCAGTGATCCTTTGTTTGCACTAAAATCATGGGTTTAACAATTTCTGCGATCAGTCTTTCAGATCAAAATCTCTGCTGTAGCATGGGGTTTGCAATTTCTACGATCAGTCTTTCTGATCATAATCTCTCCTTTAGGTTGCAATCATCCAACATTCCGACACTTCCAGAATTCGAAAAAAGCAGTGTCAGCACTTAAATCTAAGATAATCAAAGTCTATGCTCGCGAATACGGATCAGTTTGCATCTGAGGGTGAGCCAACTTTCTATATCTAATCATTGAAACATATTCAAACATATTCAAACTCAGTATACATAAGTTACATAAGCCGAATACAAGTCGTATCCACTTAGAGAGAGCCTTACCGCTGCACCTGCAATCGTATTGTTCTGCAGGGCTTCCACCAGCTCTGGCTCCTTGATCAAAGAGCCTCGACCTGGCAACGTGGAACCGAGTCTTCAACAGTTGCGTCTATGGAAGCCGCAATGGAAGCCTACGGAAGCCGTGGATGCATAGAAGATCTTCATCTTCATCCAGAGACACAGTATGATAGAATTTGATGAAGTTGGATGAAGATCGAGTTGCCAGGGTTTATCCATCCTTGAAACTGACCCGCTCACCCAATGCAGCCTGTGTTGATGAGGTAAGCAGTTGGCTTCATCAGTTTCAAGGTGTCCTGGAGGCTGATGAGAATCTTAAGAGTTGAGCCACCGATCCTGCCCCCTGAAGATGCGAAGCTGCCCTTGTCCTCCCCTTGTCCTCCCCTTGTCCTCCCCTTGTCCTCCCCTTGTCCTCCCCTTGTCCTCCCCTTGTCCTCCCCTTGTCCTTGTTGATCAAGTGCTTCGTCTCTGCATTCAAAGGGCAGTGCAAGCTGACGAAGTCACCTGATGCACAGCTGACACAGCCGGCCTTGCCAAAGGAAGCTGCGACACAGTTGCTGCCAATCGACTCGTCCGCAACAACTCCTGGCCGAGGCGCTGAGTTAAGGGAATGGCTTTGGACATCGGACATCCGACTCCCAAATGCTAAACCCCACCTGTCTGAGATTGAGATCTACAAATATCTACAGTCGATGCTAAGTGACAAAATCTGAATGTAACCTTTCACTACTGACTTGGTGACTCTACCTGAGATGCTGACAACTCTGGCTCTGAAATATTGGCCAAAGGACCACTGATTGAATCATGTGAGGGGTTGGTGGAGCATGTTGCAGCCAGGACAGGTTCAGGTTGATAGCTGAATGATTTGTTGGATTTGATCTACACATTCCAGCCTTCATCAACCCTCATCAACCCTCATCAGCCTTCATCAGCCTTCATCAGCCTTCATCAGCTTTCGACCATGGATCTCTCTGGGGTCCTCCAGTGGTAGAGCATTAGGCTTCGGGCTGCGACTTGTGATCACTACCTGGCGGACAGCTCTGGCAACTGGGGCTGTGGGTCAAGGGCTACAGCTGTTACAAGGACCAGAATAGTTGAACTATTGGGATTTAACTGTTGAGATGAAATACTTGAAATAGTTCAACTGTTGCAACTGATGGGGTGTGAACTATTCTTTTGTGGATGGAAATAGTAGCATGAAAAAGCAAACTTTAGATTTCAGTAGTGTCATACTGTACTGGGTTGACTAGTAATAGGTTGATGATGGTCATGATCCAGATTGATTTCCCAACTTCAGGGGCAGGAATGTATTCCAATGACGCACGCCCTGGCACCTTCATGCCGATCGCCTCTGCGAGCTGGGCGACTTTGCTGCCAATACCACCGCTGCCACCAATGAGGCCCAACACCTTTCCCTGAAGTTCGAAATGAGGGACCTGGAAACAGGAGAAGAGCACTTTCAGTGGTCACAAGATGTATCGATATAGAAACAGTCAAAGGCCACTGTACGATCGTAGAGATTGGTTCTCCAATATCCTTGAACGAAGTTGGCAAAGAACCATATGGTGCAATCCACCTCTGATCGATTGGAGGGCTTGAGCATCTTGAATGCCGCACCAACACACAACAACTTGTGAATCAAATGCCTGCAGAGATTTCGTAAAGTTGTCACGATTGCCTTTCCTCAGTACTCGAAAACTGATTGAGATCGATTGAGATTCATGAGCAGATCCATACAAATTACAGACCCGAAGTGCACGAGCTGTGGTATCATTGTCTTTGACCCCTTCTCAACCAGAACCTATCATGTTGGAAGATAAACAGATGAAACATAGCACGTCAAGAGGATTTGATCATCTAAACTGAGTGAATAAACTCTTCGAAGAAAAACAGATGAAACAACTGCATCCAAGCAGCTGAAGCATACCTCATCGCGACAGCTTTTCAGCACTTCCATGGGTTGGTTGGATCACCAATGGTCAAGAATGGTCAATGAGGGTTTGTAATGCTTGATGGTGATTTCATAATGGTTAAGAATGGTTAGTATCTAATAGTTGTTAAGAATTGGTTAAGAATTAATATAGTTCGTAAACACTAATCATGATTCGTACACATTAGTACTTTGTTTGTTACAGCTAACTCACTGCTTGCTACTGTGGAGGTTTCTTTTCTGTCTGAAATAACAGGGATGACAAAACCTGTGATTCCTGGTCTTACACTTCGGCCAAATCCACTTGATCGCAATCTGTACATCCTTAGTAGTCTTTCGACCTGAAACTTCTACGCTTGGTATGCTGCCGAGATGCGCATCTGTGGAACTAAGGAGCAAGAGAAATTCCTCAGTATCTACATGCCATGAAATGTATGTTTGCATAATTGTTTACGTCAATCACAAACCAAGACCATCTCCAACATCCAAAGCCAACTACCAGCCACAACAGATTGTTTATCTGCAGGTTCACACATACATACATTGCGATGCATTGTGTCACATTGCAGTTGCATTGCAGCTGCATTATGTACATTTGCCTTGCATTGGCCTTACATTTGCATTGCATTGCATTGCCTTGGCTTGTTGTGGAAGAACTACACTACAGTGCATGTTTATGTCATGTAGGCACATAAGGCCGAACTATGCCATGGTATGCCACACATGTGTATATGTGTGTCTCTGGGCGCACATGGTCATCGATGATGATTCCCAACTGAATTGGCACAGTAGATATACTGCAAGATGATGTGTGCGTGTGTGTCTGTCATTGGCATCCATAGAAAACCGCTGAAGAACATTCAAATGTAAATGGGTACAAGGTCATTCCAAAGAAAATCTGCAGTGTATGCTTTTGTATCTTTCATCCACCTTTTCCTTTCTCTCTCCCTCAGTATGTAATAGTCATAGTATGTATGTGGGTAACTGCATCTCACATTCCTGTGCAATAGTCATAGCAAGTAACTGTAACATTCCATATGTCATAGTCATAGACTAGTCATAGCAAGTGGGTAACTGAATTTTGTATCTCCATGCCCCGGCTCCGCCGCTTGGATCGACATGTGGCAAAATCAAGGTGAAAACCAGGTGTGCTACGGCATCGCTGCTGTACCTCGGTCATCATCTCACCATCCCGAGTCGATCTTCAGATCTGAAGATCTGCAAAATCCATGGAAAAAATTGAGACAATTTGGAAAACAAGAGACATCAAGTCTCAAAATCTGTTGTAACAAATTACATCTATGACAGATTATAACAGCCTAAAAAAAGGACATGATGACTTGTCGCTTCTTTTTCGCCATGAAAGGATCCACTTTTGTCGGCAAGTGTGATTAGCTGAAGTTGAGGTCCCAGCGCAGGGCAATTGCAGACCATAACACCCTTGGCCTCCAGCAACGCTAGCGTCCCGTGTCTGTTGGCTGTGCCGTTGAGTCCAGCTGCTAGGGAAACAAGACCAACATCTCTGACATGGCTCACTTGGAATTGTTGGAACGACGCCGGAGATCCCTAAACCCAGAATGTGTTTGAACACGTTTGAACCCTGAATCGGCTGAAGCTGAATCATCTAACCAGTCTTTACCGTCCAACATCACCAATGCTAGCATGCCCATCCCTCGCCTTTGCTGCAGCCAAATCGACGTTGTTAAAACCGGTGCCCGCCTCCGGCGCGATGCTACAGGGAGCTGGACACAACATAGCCACTTTGATGCAGCTGACGACCCTATTGCCAAAAGTCCACCTATCACTGTTAGAACTGTGAAGTGAGCATTTTTGTCATGGAATCATCACATCCAGTGAAGTCAACAGTCGCACAAAGTGTGCTTCACCTCATCTGTCGCGCCTCTTGGATCAAGCGAACTGATGGAGGAAACTTCTCAATGATGTTGCCGGGGACCGGAATCTCCTTCGTAACCGATTCGACTTCATGGGTCTCCATGCTGGGATGGATGCCCTTACGGCAACACGGCTACCAGGAGCTGTCCTTGGAGATCACGATATCCTGCCCCTGCCTAGGCGAGAACCAAGTTGTGGGGAAGACTTCGCCCGGGAGGAGACGTTTTTGAGAGCACTCTATGGCCATCCTTTGGAAAAACTCAGGTGCTGATGGATGCCGATGGATACTGATGGATGCTGATGGATACTGATGGATGCTGATGGATACTGATGGATGCTGATGGATGCTGGTTCAAACACGGATGCTGGATTTCCTGGACGCAAAGCGCATCTCAATCAAGCAACACACCCCTTGTAATCAGGTCACAGGGGTCAGGACACGCTGACGACAAGGACCGGACAAGTGAAAGCATCTCCCATACTGAAGGTCGTCTGTCTAGTCTGCAGCATCCGCTTGATGAACCTACTACAGGTATGTCACTAGCGGAAAGACTTATGTTGCTTCCCAAGTAGCACTCTCTCAAGGATCTCCTCTGGTGATGCATCAGACTCATAACGAGTTACATCCTCAGTAGCCACATGGTTGGAAGGTACTCTTCGTAAGTATGAACTGGAACATCTGGTTTGAAACAAACCAGGAAAAAGGTCGCATTTGGCAATGGAGCCGTGTCAAAACCCTTGAGTAATGGCCTTGTAATCCGTTTTCGCTTACGCGTTTGCTTAAGTAGTACTTACGCGGCCACAGTTTCAGCTTATGCGGCCTCATCTTGTTTTGGTTTGCTTACGGAACCTACGCGTCGGCCGTTGAAAAGAAGAATTTCCAACTCAATGACGAAAGCAAAACACAGCTTACGCAAACCTTACGCAACGCTTCCGCGCTGCAGGGATTCACTTATGGGAGTTCATACCCAGTACAGTACAAGCAGAATAGTAAACTCTTTTTGACGTTGCTCAATCGATTTGCCTTGGGCCTTTAAAACCGTTGTTTGAAGCTGATTGTTGGAGGCATCGCCAAAGACCGTAAAAGCGCAACGACTGTGTAGAGCATTTTTTGTCTGTTCATCACAGCGTCTGCGATGGCTTCCAGCTTTGAAAGGTCCAACTTCTGGTCAAAATCCAGTCTCCCAGCATTGATCAGCACCACCTACGGCGCAAGGCGACACCAAACCCTCATAGCGATAGAGCAAGTACCTTAACTGATATGATTGTCTATACATAGGCAGTTGTGCAAAGCTCAATGCCAGTGAAACGGATTGATGATAATCTACAATGGCAGAAACAGGACAGTCACATGTCAAACCATTAACAGGGAACAGGGCGTGTACATAGAAACATATAGACATGCACTGAAAAACATTACCAAGTTCTCCAAGCTCGAACTGATTCGCATTCTCCAATTTGATCCCGGCGCCTTTGCCTTTTTGTCCGCCGAATAGCCTCGCTGTTTTCGGGCTTGGCAAGGCTTGAGAAAGCTTGGCTTCTGTCTCCAGCTGTGCCTTTTGGTTTTGTCCGACTTGAATGTGAAAAACTTGAATTCAATACTTTCCAACTTGTGCTTCGTAACTTCAGTGCGAGGCTGTGCACAAAGGGGCTTTTGTACGAACAAGTATGTCATATCTTCAACCCTGCACCCGGCCAAGCAACAATTCCATACATGAAAAGGTTGGAAGCTGTTGGAAACACACGGGTGTTTCTCCAGATAGGCGTCCTGTAAATCATCCATTATTAACCATTTGTAAGAATAAACTTCATAACCCAACCATAACATTGGGGGTCCCCTATTTTGAGAAACCGCCACATCTGAGTACAGTTGCTGAGTGTGAAACCCAACAGCACAACTGCAACTGCAGCAACAGCATGGTGAACGCTTACGCTTGGCACCTCCAGACATCTTCAGACTGATTCGTGAGGATAGGAAGGACTTGGACCTGAAAGGACATCGAAGCTTGGCAAGGCATCTAGCTATGGTCAACCATTGATCCCAAAATTTGGTTGATTGACTAGTGACTGGTAGGGAGGGCTTAGGGATGGTAGACTTCGCGGCTCCTGCGGCATGTCACTGTGGCCAACTTGTTGCTCGAAACTTCGAATCTGCCCCCAGGCGCACCTCTGGGGCAGAAGCCGCGGTGAATAAGCTTTGCTTTTTTGTATGCAAAAACTGTTTTGTTTACTATATTGTAATCATTTGTAATGTCTAGAAGCAACTTTTTTCTACATGTTTCAACTCTATTGTTGTTGCTGCTTCCAAAGACTTGCAATTGGCGCTTCGCTTGAGTTTACACTTCGCAAGAATGCATGGTGCTGTTGCAATGGAAACAATGATTGCAAGTTGGACGTGGATTTCTTGCATGCCTCGTTTGTGATTTGGTGATGTGCTTCTCCTGTTTTTTGCAGCGAGAGGCTTGTAAGCAGTTGTGCTGTGATCTGATGAGGATCCTTCTCCGCTCATCTGAGCCAAGCAGCTCATGGTCAGCACTTGGCTATGGAGGTTTTCACAATGTCAAACGGTCAAACTCTGCTAGCTGAAAATTTTGCAAATCAATACCCCGCCATGCCAACATTTACCGAAACCAATACCACAAGTCTACATGGATACGGCACCAAGCCGAACGGAACCAACTCAGCTACAACATACAACAGCATATCACCCCTTCCAAATCTGGCAAGACCGCGCCTCCTCCTTCTCGTTGATGGCCACCTGGCAATTGCGGTTTATTCAAAACGCTTTGAGCCTTGTTGAGATGAGTTCTCTGACTGATGGGGAAGTTTCACTTAGGCTGCGAAGTGCTTGCCATGCGCACTTCAGGGGATCTCCACGAAGCAATTGGATCGGGCCGCAGTCTGCCACGTTTTCTACGCGGAAAGATCCTCACCTCCGTTTTGCGAAATGGTCAGTGTTTGACAACTCACTTTGCCACTGTAATGGGGCACTCCTTGTGAAGATGCCTCTGTAAATCATCCGCAAAGGTGACGCCATTTACGAAATTTAGGAAACCATAGTCTTTCCTGGAAAAGAAGGGTCCCCCTTCAGTTCCAACTGCTGTCCCTGTTTGTGGCAGTGGACTGCATTGGATTTGCAAGCTTGGGGTCAACCCAGGCCAAAGCAAACACGTACATAAGCTGGCAAGCTTTAGAAGTTGAAGTTCAATTCGCAACCATGCAGCCACATCAGCCACTTAAACTCCCCTTGAAGCCTACAGGGACAGTGGCGATAAGACTCAAGACATCAGAATACTACACATCAGATCATGTTACAATGTTGTCTGAATATCGAGTATCTGTGCCACAGCTCTTCCTGAACATCAGTGCTACTACATTCCAGGCTGAAGCAGTAAAGCTCCTCACAGCCCTCTAAATCTGCAGCTGGCCCACTTCTTCACTGCAATAAATTAAGAAACACCCAGACACTCCAAAGCGCGGTCGAGCCGTGTGTGTCCGGGTGTTTGGAAATCGGAAATGCAGGTTTTTCTCAGTTCACCTGCGCTATGCCTGTGTCAATGCCCTGACAACACTGTGAGTGAACAGGCCACCTCAAAGGCAGAAACTGCATTGTATTTGTGTGTGGTGTCCATATGCATTCATATACTAATGCATAATTTGTCAATTTGTCATATGTATGTGCATATATAAATATATGACATGTATTCATTATAGTGTACCTCTTCTGTGTATATATGTTCATACATACATACATACATACATACATTACATTACATTACATTACATTACATTACATTACATTACATTACATTACATTACATTACATTACATTACATTACATTACATTACATTACATTACATTACATTACATTACATTACATTACATTACATTACATTACATTACATTACATTACATTACATTACATTACATTACATTACATTACATTACATTACATTACATTACATTACATTACATTACAATACATTACATACATTACATACATTACGTACATTACGTACATTACGTACATTACGTACATTACGTACGTACATACGTACATACGTACATACGTACATACGTACGTACGTACATACATACATACATACATACATACATACATACATACATTTGCATACATGTTGCATGTGTCGGTATACTTCAAGTATGTGTGTTATGCGCTCACTGTATTGGCTTTGCATACATCCAACATGATGCACGTTGTCACAGTGGCAAACCTGTTGACTCAGGCACTTTGGGCTGCTGATTCGTCGCACTCCTTGCTCCTGCAACTTCACCTTGCACTACGCGCTGTGCTTGGCGTTGCACATTTTGGATCTCATCCGTGGATACCATTGTCCTGGCAAAATCTTTCAAAGATTCTGGGTGTGTTTGGATATGTTTGAAGAGTGAAGATGGATGGAGATGGGGATGAAGATGGGGATGGAGATGGGGATGGAGATGGGGATGGAGATGGGGATGAAGATGGATGAAGGTGGATGAAGGTGGATGAAGATGGAGATGGGGATGGAGATGGATGAAGATGGATGAAGATGGATGGAGATGGGAATGGAGATGGGGATGAAGATGGATGAAGATGGATGAAGATGGATGAAGATGGATGAAGATGGATGAAGATGGATGAAGATGGATGAAGATGGATGAAGATGGATGAAGATGGATGAAGATGGATGAAGATGGATGAAGATGGATGAAGATGGATGAAGATGGATGAAGATGGATGAAGATGGATGAAGATGGATGAAGATGGATGAAGATGGGTAGCCTTTCCGAAGAAAACCGTCTGACGCTACGGCTCCTTGTGCACAAGCGATGAAGGAGGTGACGGCTGGGTGGTTCGAGGTTCAACGCACAGCTGAGGCTCGCGGATTTGGATGGCATCTCGTACCACGTCCAGCGATATCGGCAGTCTTGAGCCAAGAAACGGCTGCCAAGAGAGACAATCAAATCGAGAAACAAACGTATTGTACTATAGTATATTATATTACATTACATTTATCGTATTGTATCATATCATATTACATCATATTAAATCATATTATATCATATCAGATTAGATATCATATCATATCATGTCATGTCAAGTCATATCATATTATAGTGCACTATAGTGCATTATATTCTATCATATTAAATTATCTCATATCATATTATATGAAATCATATCATATCATACCATATCATATGTTAGCATATGTTAGCATACTATATCATACCATATCATATTATATCATATGCTAGCATATCATATCATATTATGTCATATTATATCATATCATACCGCATTGCATTGCATTACATTTCATTGTATTGTATTATGTTGTATTATGTTGTATTATGTTGTATCATAATATATCATAGTATTAGGTTCAGTTCCAATCATTATCACTCATCCTCGCTAGGACGCCAAAGGATGGCAAAAACACAGCCTCCTTGAGACCCACCAATTCTCAAGCAAATCTGAGGACTTTCCAGGATGTATCACTTCCTATAGAAGAGTTTCTCACTCGGCAAGCTCGTATGAAATCAGATGCGCATCCAAACTGCATATGCAGTATGTAGCGAATGCACAGTCTTGTGCGGATACCATCTGATAGGATTTGAATATGTCAACAGCTCGATGCTGCCCGCTCCGGCCTGATGAACGACGTCGCAGAGAATTCCGATGAGCATGTTGAGTACCTACACACACACACACACAACATCAAACTCTCCAGTAGGGAGTGGACACGCAGAAGGCCCTGATCCCGAGCTCTTTCATAGCGACAGGCAAGGCTCACCATCATGTGACTGAGAAAGATAAATACCAGGAAGATGGCTGCCAACCAGCCGGAGGTGGCTCTGACCTCACTAAGCAAAAGGATTGCAAGCCATTGTTGTTTTTCCATCCATACAGAACACTTTCGGGCCTTGCATTTCCACAGTTTGCTCTAAATCAGCTAGATAACACGATGGACTCCGCAAGCATGCACATAATGGACGGAGTAGGAAGCTCAAGATAATTGGAAATGGAGTGATGTGCAGAAAATCGCAGCAGCCTATTCTTGAGAACACTAAAGGACTGCAGATGCACACCGATGCATACGAATCGATACGGATATCACGTCACGCTTCTCACACTGCGGAGTGGCAAACCACACGGCAGCGGGAATCGCATCAAGCTTTGGTGCCAGACTTCGTTGAGGGCCACCTCAGTCCAGTTCATCAGGATCCAAAAGTCTCGACACAGAAAGATCTTAAGATAGCTTGACTACTGCTTGGCCATGCTCTTGATTATTAAATGTTGTTTGAATGTGTTTTTTCCTCTGCTTTGCGACCATAACTGCTGGGAAGCCCCTGACAGCATCAGGCATTTTGGGTAGTCGAAGGAGCGTGACGAACCAAGAATTGACTTTCAAACAAGCACTTGCGGCGAGAGATGAAACTAATGACATGATCTTGCCCTGTTTGGATTGGTAAACTTCTGCACCGGATCACATCACCTTGTGCACAATCTAAAGCATGTTGGTTGTATTTGACCCTCAAGCAACTCGTCATGGTCGAATTCGGGCCACCCAACCGAAGGACTGTCCAGAAAGGTGCCAGTCAGAAGCAGAATCCACATCGTTTCAGGCCTCAGACACCGCGCATGACTACAGACTGCCACGACGCGTTTCACAGTCGGCACAGCAACTTGGAAGGCTTCGTTCCTGTGATCCATGGCCCCACGTTGAAACCCAACGCTGATTTTGAACACGGCTTTCTTCACAAGCTTGACCGATCGCTCGCGCTGTTGGCGAAATTCGGCCCTTTGAGGATGCTCCATGACCAACCTGCAGTTGCATAGAGAATGACGCTACTGGTTTTGCAGGCATCCTGACAAGCTAAGCAACCGTGGTCGTTTTACAGGTGAATGTTCAAAGTAGCAAATACCGTTCTGAGTTCTAGCACGCAAAGAACCAATGACCAGCATGTATGGTTTATCCCTGTTTCTCCGAAATCTGACAGAGTGTGCAGCTTTCAAAGCCAATCCACTAGCACTCTGGGCACAACAGGTATGACGCATTCGGCTTCTTGATGTCACAATGTTCAACAGAATGAAGAGAAGAGAATGCCATTAGAGCAATGAGGCTCCTTGCCTACACTTGACCCACGATTTGAATTCCACAAAACTCAGAAAGAAGTGCAACTAGTGCATCAAAGAGGGCAGGAAAGTGTTCCAAAATGTCCAAGTCCATGATTGTTCAACGTGTGAAGTAAATTTTGAGCGAAACGAACGTCAGCTGTGAAGCTTTGCGACTGGCTGCGCGAGCCGCGCATCACGACTGGCTGTGCATCTGAGAAGCTTCCACAGCTTGGGCAGGACTTCACCAGCCGCACCCTGAGTGTCGATCTCAGCTGAGAGCTTGCGGCAAATTGATCGGCTTGCAGGTTCTAAGACTCCCCGCTCTCAGAACGATGTCGGCGTGCTTGGAAAGTCTTGTCGATCCAATGTTGACCTCTTTGAAACGCAAAAATTGACCTCCAAATTTCAAATATCTTGCAGTAATCTTTGAAGATGCACTCTCAATTTCTCAACCAGCCCCCGCAACAACATTGCCAAGAAGGCTGTACCACTACCTCAAAGGATAAGAAAACACTCTCCAACACCTTCATCCCAGCCTCAATGATCTTGGCATCATTTTCACCTTAGAAGCTGCCACCGTTCATGCTAATGAAATGGGCTTTTGTGCATCAGGCATTTTTCCGTGCTTGTTCTTACATTCTTTGCGGGTCAAAAACATTCAAAATCACAGCTCCTAAGTGCTCCAGAACACGACTACGCTCATCATGCTCATCATACTGTTTCACTCCACCACGCGGTTTGCTCACTTCCGAACAGGGAATGGAGTACTAGATCCTCCTCCCTTTTTGTGACCATGGTCGCCTCATACACAACTTTATAACTAGCTGTGCAGCAAAGGCTGTGCATAAGTCAATTTTTTATCATCAAGTTAGAAACCTGGTCCATCTGAACATGTCATAATAGTGGGTGTATCACTCGTACCGCATGTGGACGAATTCTTCAAACCTTGACAAACATCAGTCCCCTGGACCCCCAGGAAGCGCGAGTGAAATCAAACCCAGGAGACGAGTGGCGTTTCGCGATGATTGGGAGCTTGGCGGCAGGATCCACTTCGCCACGTGTTCCAACCATCATCACCTCACAGTTGATCAGCTCCGCCAACAAAACTGGCCATGAAACATTCATAGAGTCAGAGCTTGTCTTCCACAGAAGCTGAGAAAAAAGCGAAGCCAGATCAAGATGGCTAAGGCCTAAAGGTCTTCGATAGAACTTCTAACTGTTCTAACTGAGAGCTGTGAGAAGACGAGACACCACTTTGGAGTTGAGGCTTTGCGAGATGGCTCTCTTCAAGATGCGCTTGTCAAGCGACTGGCGGCAGGATCAAAAGGAAAAAGCAGCTGGAAATAGCCATCCGCTAGCCGGAAACATTCTGCAAAAAAACATTAAAATATTGTACATAAATATCACATCATATCACTATATTACTAGATTACTATATCAATCTCCACCATTAATATCTATTAATGCCACCATAAATAGCCAGCAACCATTTGACACAGGAGACTTTCAATAGAAGTACCGTTCTTGCATCTTCTGGTGACTTCATGGCATCCGATGCTACTAATTTGGTGGTCTCTCAAAATAGGGGACCCCCAACAAAATCTGCTTTATTAGCAATTATGGTTACTATCGGATGATTTGGGGGGACCCCTATGACTTGAGAAACCCATTTGGTCGAATTTGCATCTGACAAAGACATCCTGCCTCGCCGAAGTAGACCTTGGAGCAGCGATCTCTCACTGCTGCGCAGCAACTCGCCCATCGTTGGTCCAAGTTGCTCCGTCCGGCTTCAAGATGCCAACTTGGCAGCTGGGACAAATGGGCACACATCCATTTGGAGGTCCGGTGATCTTTTCCTCAGCACATGATAGAAATGCCTGGTAAATCACTGGTAGATCCATTGGAAGCTGGTAGAGACCGGTACAAAATGGTTCTGCCCTTGAAAAGACGTTCATTCCACCGATTCCACCAGCAAACTGAAGGACTCGATCTGCTATGAGAAGCACAGCATACAAAACCAATCAAAACACATCTTTCCTTTTCTTATCATCAGCATATTGAAGGAAAGAAAGCCAGATGCAGCCATTGCGATTTTTAGTGTAAACAATTTGAAGCTTCTGCTTTACCTCCCAATCCTGCATATGCTTGGATCTGCTTGCCTCCTCAGTGAGAGGCTTCGGGATCTTAGCAGCATTCCTGTAACTGCCGGACTGCAAGAGATGAATAGAGATGCCAAAGGGGCTTTAAGCAAGCAGTGTAGCTGAATCATGAACTGAAACATGGAATTCCGTGATTTTGATTTGGATAAAGCTCATAAATGCTCATAATATCTCATAATGCAATGTGGAATCTTGGTTGGTGGGCACTACAGCACGTGTGGCAATGGGACGTCATACAATCTTAAGCTTCTTTGCATGTTCCTGGCCGTGTGCCAACAAACACATGTTTGGATTTACTGTCGTATGAAATCAACAGGTTCCAGTTTAACGTTTGAGGTTGAACCAAGCCATGAAAAGTAGAAAAACTGCAAACCAAAATTAGATCGAATCTACAGAATCAAAATCAGCAGGTCAAACGGTAGAAAATGAACATCTCAGAAATGCTGCAGAACCCCCCAAGAAGCATTGCAGTTGAAGAAGCAAAGAGCTCTGTCCTGCGCTTTTGCCTTGCCCCCGATCTAGAACTGCTGGAGGTGCTGCTACCTATGACAAGTTTTGCTGCCACTGAACGCGAGTTTTTGCAAAGTGCTTCGCTGCTGAGATTGCAATCCTGAGGCTGCAGCTGGTTGATTCGCTCGACGAGTCGTCAGACTTATCCGATTTTTCGCCTTTCTTTCCCTTCCAAGCATGGGCAACATCCCAAACGAAAATATTTTGTCTTCTATGAAGGTTGTTCGCTCTTTAGACATGTTTAGATTATATAGTTATACAACATTTAGCCAAGCAGTTGATGAGCTCAACCGCAAACTTCCATGACTTTGGCAAGCCACACCAAGGACTATGGCGACGATCTTGAAACTGTGCACACTAGTTGGGCCTGAATCAACGACTGGAGCTGAGCTCGAACCGCCTTCCTCAGACTGACCATGGCTGACAAAAAAAAAGAGTGAAGCAGCACACGTGGCACATGGAGTTTCGAAGATCAACAGGAAAAACATGGCATTCAAACTGCGATCGTTGGGTTCATTGGTTGATGGGATGCCTGAAGAATCAACGACTTTGGAGGTTTTTCACCATGAATTCTAGGGGAACCTGACTGTTCTTGCCAGGCCCGAAGGTCTTGAACAATCTCTTCGGTTGCCATGGCACTGAAGATCCGAGTCTTGGTCACCCTGGCAACACTACCGGTCACAGCTGTGAACTTATCCATGTCGCTGACTCATTGAGAGCAGCCAAAAATTCGAACAGCAAAACTACATCTACATCCATGCCTTTTTCCCCTGCAGCAAGCAAGAAGATGCAAGAGGTATGTACTTTCCATGTAGTTGGAGCACGACCCCTAGTGGGCCGTGTGGTTTCGTGACGATTTTGCCGTTTTTTGATGTTTTTTGTTTCTTTTCATGTCTGTCATGCAGTTCATGCTGCCATGTGAATGATGTGGGGTGGGGTGGGGCATGTTAGCGTACCCGTACCCTTGAACTTGCGTCATGATGTTGATGCTACGTCAGGGAAGGGTTGGGGTGGGGTGGGGCATGTTAGCGTAAGCTTGCACTTGCGGCGTGATGTTGATGCTACGTCAGGGAGGGGTTGGGGTGGGGTGGGGCATGTGAGCGTACGCTTGCACTTGCGGCATGATGTTGATGCTACGTCAGGGAAGGGTTGGGGTGGGGTGGGGCATGTTAGCGTTCGCTTGCACTTGCGTCATGATGTTGATGCTGCAGGGAGGGGTTGGGTTGGGGTGGGGCATGTGAGCGTACGCTTGCACTTGCGTCATGATGTTGATGCTGCGTCAGGGAAGGGTTGGGGTGGGGTGGGGCATGTTAGCGTGTGCTTGCACTTGCGTCATGATGTTGATGCTACGTCAGGGAATGGTTGGGGTAGAGTGGGGCATGTTAGCGTACGCTTGCGCTTGCCGCTTGATGTTGATGCTACGTCAGGGAAGGGTTGGGGTGGGGTGGGGCATATTAGCGTACGCTTGCACTTGCGTCATGATGTTGATGCTAGGTCAGGGAAGGGTTGGGGTGGGGTGGGGCATGTTAGCGTACGCTTGCACTTGCGTCATGATGTTGATTCTATGTGGATGCTACGTTGATGCGGGTATGTGTGGTTCATGTCAACGTTCACTTGCTGAGTATTTGTCAACATGGGGAATTAAGTCTTAAGTTGTGAGGAGATCCGTTGCAAGTTTGCTTCCTTGGCCCCTGCACTCCCAGCAAACTGCTGAAGGAATTGTGCAAGGTGGCATACTCACTGCGATGAGTGACTCCAAGACACATGACCTGTGGCAAAAAAAAAGTAGTTTGGGCAATTTGCAAAACCCTGAATTTCACCCCTTCAAGTCTAAAATTGTCACGGCGCCTAGGCGCCATGCACATTTTTGATAAGCCGACATGCTGTTTCGGCCACGGCCGGATAGGGGTCGGGAACCATGTAGTTTCCATGTAGTTTCTATATACTTTCGATGTAGTTTCCATGTAGTTTCTATGTAGTTTCTATACTTTATGAGTTTCCACATGTTTCCACCATCTAGCAACAAGCGAGTCCCCGCCTCAGGCCATCGAATGCCCCAAGCGGCTTCCGGTGACCAGAACTTCTCGGCCTAGCAGTGAGTCAAAGGCTGCGAGGACTGCAGCAACCTTTTACTATGGATGGTCTTGGATGGTCTGGGATGGTCTCGGATAGTCTTGGATGGTCTTGCTTGTGCAAGTTAACGCCCCCACGAGACACCGAGGACATGTGAGATAGATTGCACGGAGCCTTTCAGCAGTTCCAACTGCTGCCAAAATCAGTTTTCCAGCTTGGAAAATACAGCAATCAGTTTAAAGTTTTGAAACGTCGAGAAAACAATCCTTCTCCAGAAGCATTGATCATTTTAAGTATTACAACCATCGGGCTACTAATGCACATTATGGCAACACATTCAACAATTCTCGCGACCTTATTGTTATTCTTACTATTATCAGTGCTTTTGATATCACTAATAATGTTATAGTCAGCATTGTGAAAAAATCATGATGGTGATTTAATCATTACTATGACATGACCAGTGTTTTCATAGGATCATTCCTATGATATGAACATGGTTTTGATATCATGATGCTATAGTCATTAATATCACATTATCTTTGTTAAGATACATGTGCTCATTATTCTGATATGATCATGACTATAATAATATCAAATGATCGTTGATGATCATTGATCATTGATCATGATTAAAAGTCACAATAGATATTTTTGATAATGTTATGACATATAAATCATTGATTGTGACATAAATCATGACCACTATAGCCATCCCCTGAATCATCAATGCAACGCACATATCACCGTGGCACCTCCGGACCCGCAGCAAAGAGCTGCTCCATCTCCATTCGTTTGCCGCAGTCCCTGGCGTAAGCATAGGCTGGTCGCCCATGGTATATCCCGTTGAGCCACCGCCAGTTTACCTTAAACAGCTGGTGATTCGTCCTGAAATATGTGTTTCATTAATCTACCAATAGCCATTAGTTTGTCTATGATGTATCAATGACTTGACTATTAATATTCATCAAAGATTCACCATTATCCTATTCATTGTAGTCCTCAAAATAACTATCAGAATCAATTGATAGCTATCAATAGCTATTATTCACCATTATATATAATCATCAATAGCCATGATTTGAATCCTCTCCCCCGGTTTCCGATCATCGCCTGTTGAGGCAAATCGCATGAACTTCACTGCCATGAAGCTCCAGTACATTCCGGCTCCCAGCAGATTGATGGAAGCCGTCCACGTTTTGGGTCACCACCATATCCTTGGGAGATCGGACAGGAGGGGAGGATGTTTGGAGAGATGGAATTCAAACCAAGCCACGAGGCAACCTTCGTCTTCCAATTTTGCCAACGCCAAATGACCACCATTTGGACCTGTGGAATTGCTGTCTAAGCGATTCTTCGAGGAAAAAAGCTGAAAAGGTTTGAAAAGGATTGAAAAGGACTGAAAAGGACTGTAATTTCTTCACAAACTTGGGAAAGAACTAGGCACACTTGAAGCATCCACCAACTGGTAGCAGCTGAGCGCAGCTGAGCTCTTTTCAATCGCTGCAGCGACCCGTATCTGCTACGAATGGTGACACCGTGATACAGAGAAGCTTAAAAAACTCAAGGCCTTACCCATCCTCCAGGACAAGTGCCAAGCAGGTTCCGTCCAGTCGCATCCTTCTGCGTTTCCTGCGGGGTGGTAAAGAGGATGAAACCGAGAAATTCAGAGGAAAAGATGAGCAAAATGTCAAACTGAGTTGGTATCTTTTATCCAATCTCTATCAATGTCTATCCAATCTCTGACACCATCCCCAGTCCTGACATCTGGACACAGCCGATCCTGCAAGCGCCCAGAATCACCACCCGCATAGGGACTGCCCCATGTAACGACCTGGCCATCCTCCAGTAGCGCTGCGAAGGCGCCATTGGAGCCTGAGAGCTGGTGGACGTTGCGAAGCCGCGAAGAAACCTCCTGAGCTCCAAGCGGCCGTTGTGGATCTTCATGAAAATGTCATGCTCTTTACTCTTTAGATAAAAAATAATTACACATATTCATGTAAAAAAATATCTGAATAATTCTGAATATGCGTGGTTTTATACGTGTAAACCCCATGAAACATGCATATTGGAATACACTTGAATACATGAGACTGGAAATTGATATAGGTGCACAAATGTGTCTGTGTACGCGCACGTGCATATCATGAGCATTCTTGCATCTGTGCATGCGTGCATTTGCATCTGTGTGTTTCTCTCCTCAGAGATTGGCAGCAAATTTTCAATCTGGATGTGCACGAGGTCACGTAGGCGCCGGACAATGATGGACAATGAAATTTTGGGAAAAAGTGATGAATGTACTTCAACATGGACATACATGGACTAAATTCATGTCTATCTTGGTGCAGTCACATCCAGAAAAAGTCGGTATCTAGTGTGAGGGATTTCTGTCAATGACAGACTCGAATGTAGAGAACTGGAGAGATTTTGTCAGCAGGTTGGAGGTTTCAAGATGTTTCAAGCTGCTGGATGATGCTGTGGCAGCCTTTTCTGTTTCTTCAGTGAGTACAGCAGAGGAGAGACTCGTGCTCCACGAGGCCCGTATCACAACATGTCACGACGATTTCCGGGGACTCAGCTACTCTCTTTTTATGAAGTACAAACTCTAAGAGTAAAGGGATCTAAGTGGGATCTAAGATGATCTAAAGTCCCTCGAGCCCATCCCAAGCTCCAAAACTCCGCTCCAGCCTGGCTATCACCACCGACATATTTGTAGCCCCAAGTCCTCAGCTGAAGTCTCCAAAAGTCTTGGTGACTCAGTGACTCTTGGGTCAAACTGCTCTGATGTTCGGATCTTTCACTGGTTGGTGGTTTCAACCGGTATGAAAAATGCGAGTCGACAAACACCGTTTGTTGAAAATTACCAGGTAAAAAAATGTTTCAAACCACCAAGCAATTCACAGTCGTTCACGGTTTTCCAGCACACCATTCTCACAGCTTCGCCAAGTTTCACCACTGTGCCGTCCACCAGTCTCGCCGCGAACGCGCCACTGGTTGCACAGAGTTCGCACACCTCCACCCGGCCGTTGACACGATCATCGGGCATCACATCTGCAAGATCACCCCAAGTAACGACAGAACCATCTCGACGTAGTGCCGCAAAAGCCCTGGAAAGGTCGTGTAACACGAGCCACTGGCAGCCACAGTTCTCACGTTTATAGTTTGACCTGTTGACAAATGGTGCTTACATAGTGGATATATGTGGATAGGAAACACTTGATACAGTCAGTTTGGGTTTTACCCAAGTGTGTTGAGAATTAATCTTGCTTTGCTCTAGCATCTCTACAGGAACCCTGTAGCAGTGGTCTGGTTTGTCAGTGATTGCTGAAGGATTTGAAATTCGGAATGACAGCCAAAGCCACAGGCCGTTAATTGGGATGATGCTTCCTATGATTCCTTGAGAAATATTGACACCCTAAGCCCAAGTGTTTGGATTCATTTCTCAGTGATTTTTGAAACCCCAAATCTGTCTTATCTTCCTTCCAAGTGCAACAGCACAATCCAGTTAAAGACTCCCCGCTCCTTCTTGAAGACTGAATTTGCTGAACATCTTTCAGCTGGTCCTTCACCATGCTGCTATCACCTCCGAAATCTGCATCACCCCAGGTCACAACAGATCCATCTGAAACGATTGCAGCAAATGCATGGCCAGATGCGTGAACCTGCTGCACGTTGCAAAGGCCTTCAGGAACTTGACAGCTTTCGCTATCAATGTCAGGATTTCCCCAACAAACCACGCGGCCATCTCCCAGAATGGCTGCAAAGGATCCATGGGATGCTCGGACCTGTCGTACCTGTTTCAACTCAGCCTGAGCTTTGCTGCAATCTCCACCTGCATCAATATCACCCCAGGTGACCACTGTACCATCCGCCAAAATGGCAGCGAATGCTCCGTAAGAAGCCTCAATTTGTCGAACCGCTTTCAGCTCTTCCTGGACTTCACTACTGTCACCTCCCGTGTCCGGATCTCCCCAGGTAACAACTGATCCATCTGCCAATAATGCTGCGAATGCTCGTCGCGAGGCTTCAATCTGTTGCACTCGCACCAATCGGCTTTGCACCCTGCTGCTGTCGCCTCCAAACTTGGGATCGCCCCACGTTACGACTGATCCATCGCTTCGGATGGCGGCAAATGAACACCAGGAAGATCGGACTTGCTGCACCTGGCATCAAAATCCAATGATTTTAAGAATCAGAAAGAAAATTCGAACGTTCGAAATAAGAAAGTAACCAAGAGAAGATGCTGTGTCAAATACTGAATAGATTTATATAGAAAGTAAAGAAAGTAAAGAAAGTAAAAAAATCGAATGTCTCGTCGAATTGAACTGGGCACGTTGACCAATTGGTCTTCAACGCTGCTACTGTCTCCACCACGGCTGGGTTCACCCCAAGTCAGCAGGGTACCATCTTCCCGAATCAGAGCAAACGCAGAGGAGCCTCTGTTCGAGACAATCCTGGCCTTGAGAGGTGCACTTCGAATCTGGATACAAGGACCTGATCATGTTTATGCATGTTTACGATTTCTACTTCTTTTACTCCCACACCATTACTTCTACAAATCTTTGCTGCTGCTACTAAGACCACTACCACTGCCAAAATGATGAACGCAAGTATCGCAAGATTCTCCGGTCCCGACTTATCAAGATCATTCATGATCATTCTAGATCTGTTCGACAAATCCGGAAGCAAACGGGAAATGTTGAGCCAAGACACTGCTTGCGCAACCACCGTCACAGCATCACCATCTCGCAGTCCAGCATCTCGTAAGGTACTTGATCCCTCCAGCAGCCGTCCATCCGCTGAGACCTAACAAACGACAAACCAGGGCTGACCAGTACACCATATCCAGCAGTTTTACACCCATTCTTCCTATTCCTCTATTTGCTATGATGTCTCGTCACTCAATTTGTCTTGCAATTCTTCCAATCAGCAAAGCTTGGGATCACTCTCTGGATGAAAGTGGCTTCAGCAAGGCACTAAACTTTGGACTGCGATGCCGAAGCTTTGCCGAGCAAGTTCCTTGAGTTCGCAAAGCAATGTTTCTTCGCTGGCAGTGACGGACACTTTTCGTCCGCTCGGCAAGTAGAGGTCGAGGTTCATGGCCAAACCAAAGCGTGAAACGCAGTAAGATGTAGTGATGGTAAGGAGTCTTTATCTATCATTGCATATCATGTCGCAGCATTGGAACAAATTACATAAAAAGGTCAGTACTGTAACTGCTGCCGCTTCTCTTTCATGTCAATGCGAAGAATACCTTTGCAAATGCAAGCGGGTCTCTACTATGATGCTGCGGCAGAGCAAGAATGGCCGTGGGCAGCACTGAAATGAAGATTTGTCGAAACATGTCCAAGTCTGTTGCAAAAACCAGCAGCCCTTTCCTGGGACTTCCAACCCTTTCCGCGCAAAATTTCGCTGAACTCCCGCTCAAAGGCCCAGACCTACAAAATGCATCACTCTGCCTCTGAGTCAAATCGATTTTGGGAGGTTCTTGTATATTGAGTTGAAGATTGCACATACGCAAAGTGGAAGAGTTGAACATGTTTATGACATGAGAAGAAAGGAGTCAAAGGACGTCAAAGGTCCATCATCCGTCCATCTGACTCCAAGTGGAACCATGCTGTGCAACTGAACCCCAGACCCTTCAATCGAATCTGGCGATCAGTCTCCCGCCTTTGCTGGTTCACCAACAAGACCCGCTAGGCTCGACACCTGCTGAGCTTTGCATGAAAGTAATCAGAAATCTCTCGCCATAACTATCCCAACTAAAACATTCTGGCACCTCCATTGCATCGTAACGCTTCCAAAGGCCATCTCCATCGCGATATGTAGGCACTCCACTCTCCTGGCTGACGATTTCTGAGCTAAGGCAGTGCTTAATGATGGTGTGTAATACACAATGATGGTCTCTAATAAGAGAGTCTGTAATGCTCAATGATGATTAATGATGCCTCATGATGGTTAATGGTGATGAATGGTGGGTAATGATGACTGAATTATGATAGTGCGTTTCCCCGCCGAAAAGAGGTGGCTTTTGTTTCACCAGGTATAAAATAGAAACCAACCAACTTTGTGCCCGAACCTCATCCCTAAAAGGGGAGGAAGTATAGATGATGGATGATGATAGTTGAAACATCTAATGATGACAGACTGATTAAAGGTGAATTACTGACTACATAACAATATCCCAATGATGACGAACTCATTGATGGTGAACTCCTGATGAACAATATCCAACTGAATGATAACGTGCTTTCCGCCCGCAACTGGAACATTGTCTGCTCCGCAAAAAACGTCGACGTCATCGGTAGAGTTTCCACATATTGTCATGCTCGAAAATGAGTTTGTGCCGACTCAAGACCCACACTGGCTATAGGAGTAGTTCCATCATCAACTTTAGCAACTGGTTCCCCATTGATTTTTGTGCAGGGTCACTTGTAGCTCGTATCTATGAGCTTGGTGGTATAAATCATGTCCCAAAAGCGCGGTATCTCAACCAGGTGCGTCCGGATGCAACTTCCTTTGCGATTGCTGAATTGAATGTCATGATCATGGATTAAACCCGTGGGATCCCGTGGGAATGGCTGAGCGGCCTACGTACAATCCGGCACACCAAAGTGAAGCCGAGGACTCATCCATTCAACTGATCAAAATGAATCTAAACATGAAATTCTGGCCAATGATGATGAAATTGAATCAACTCCTAGATGAACAATCAACTGCTAACACTCATTCAACTGATGAATCCAAACAGCCGATGATGACCCAGATTAACACTCTTCATCTACGGCCCATGGCATTTGTCAGTGCTGTTGCTGGCGACTCCTTCGAGATGCCAGCCCCTGTAAAGGCAAGGGCGCGCCCAGCAGAGATGAAGTCAGCCTGGGCGAACAAATGAAGGTTTCTCAAGCCATAGGAGACCCCCAAAATGGTTGGTTTATTACTATCAATGGTTAATCAACTGGATGATAACTGGGGGTACCCCTGACTTGAGAAACGCCCAAATGGGCGCATCCAAACAGTTTAGGATCCAATCAAAATTGGGCTCAAACAGAGACATTGAAGTGCTTCACGGTTTGCAAACATGGTTACATACATTTGAGATTCAAATACCCTCTGAGCAGGTCTGAAACTCTGGCAAACCTAAGTCCAGGATGATCTTCGTCCACAAGATTGAAAGTCAAAATGATGAAATGCTACGGAAATCGTATGGGATATATGGGGATATGGCCGACATGATATGACAAATTGATGACCTCCGGCAACTCGGCACCAGATTGCTGCTTTGGCACTGCGGTCTGCATGGGAGATGCATATGGCGCCAAGCCCTTGGGTAATTTCACCAGGTTTTCATCTGGGTCAAAGATCTCCCACCTGGCAGTGTGTTGCACTGGGCACTGGGTTGCTTTGGCATCAAACTTTCACCGATTCGCACGAGGCTTGGTGTCCCAACTTCACTTTGCTTCCCTGTGGGCAAAGGCGTATCGCCGGCGCCTCATAGTGATGACTCGAAGAAGAGGGTCCAGTGCAAGAGCGCAAGATGTGGATTGAATGGAGGGAAGTAGGGAGAGAGGGAAGGAGAGAGAGATAAATATCTTAGAATAGATTTAATATAGAGAGAAAAAGAGAAAGCACTCAAGAATTCGTTCCAAGATTTGTCATATTGCGTCGACCTAAAGACCTAAAACCACCTTTGTCCAACATCATCACCGAAATCACTGAGCTGCCCAGCTAAGGCTTCCAGGCGACCATCGAAGTAACAGCAACAGCCGCCCGTCTCCCCAATGCCCAAGCCATGTAAAGAGGACCCCTGCGCAGCCAAGGTTGCGGTGGCTTCGGGCAGTCCAGAAAGAATAACAAAATGATGCTAAAGAGTGATAGATAATCCACTTGTACAGGTTGGTTGCCGATGTTGATAATAACTATAGGATGGGCCTGAATCCTGCTTTGAATCATGATATGTGTAAGATGGATGACAATAATAAAACGATACAATAGTAGTGACAGTGATATATATATATAGAGAGAGAGAGCAATCGTGTATAATAATAGCAACAACAAAGACAATGATAATAAAACATATAAAAAACAATGTCACTGGTGCTTAAAAACAAGAAACCTGAAATGAATCCCTGCCTCTCCAGTGCCAGCTCGTAGCTCCTCCCAACGCTGAACGCTTAAGGTCCTCGTAGGAACGTCGACCAAGACAGCTGCTGCAGCTGCTGGGGGCCAACTTAGTGAGGTTGGTTTAGCAGGACGAACTAGGCTTATATACAACTACCTGTTTATGTAACATGCCTATACTACTCACTAGGTTTAAATCACTATACCTTGGCTGGTTCAACCACCTGTAGGATGTGACAGGGGGTTGCAACTCAATTGACAAATTCTAGATTTGACATGACACCACATCAAACCAACTGGCAGGTGAACGATCGATATAGTGCAACGACTACCAAAATGACGCTCTGTTGGCACTTGGCAGAATGTTTCCCTGCTTCAGGTGCGTTATTCATTCTTATGAGCTGCCAATGCAATTGACGGCTAAACAATTGAGTTTAGATATGCATGGCCTCACAGATGCAGCCAGGTTGCTCTCTGCCATTCTCGTGGCCCAAGCTAAAAAACAATGTTGCAGGCTCCTCCACAGCTGCAGTTTGCCATCAAAGATGCCAGAAACCGTTGCAGCTCGGTTCGAGTCGGTTGTACATTCGTGTGACATTGCTACGCAGTGTCCAGAACTGCAGTTGTGTTGCGACCCTCCTCCTGGTGCAGATGGAGCAATCCTTCAGGAGGGAGGCCCAGCAGAACTACAATCGAGCCTGAGCAAATCAAGTGGGTTTTGCCTCACTACTCCCATCATCTCACATCTAAGTTCATCTTGAAAGTGCTTGCAATCTTATGCACAGGCATCATTGAAACCAGCAACCCAGGACTGACTGGCTAATTCAACAGCAGCCAAGAGCCATGGCACACATGGGCTGACCACAAAAGAGCTCAGAATGCACCACGCCTTCGCGTAAGGGTCGCTCCCTGAATGCTGCGAAGGTTTCCTTTGCCAGGCCCGGCGTTAGAAGTATCAGTGCTGCGGCTGGAGCTCCTGACAATTCTCAAAGTGCTGAGTGGATGATGATCGGCATGTTGATGCCTTTGAGAGACTCTGAGACTCTGAGTGGATGCTTCATGATGTTTCATGATGTTTCTGTGATTCAAAGAGTGGTGATTTGCGAGTGTCGATGCAGAAATGCGGTTCATAGAAAACAATTTCCATGGTGGCTGCTCCCTGGGCTCACCCGGGGCTCCTTCTAAGGACTCTGCCAGTTGAAGGGAGCAGCCCAGCTCTTTCAAGATGTCTTGAAGCTGATCCATGCCATCTGTCAGCATCGAAAGGTCAAAAGCGCGACCTCCTACTACCAAGGTCTACCCATGATGTTCATTGAATCGTTGCTGTGTGCAGCCTGGCAGGGTCTCATCTTTGGCCAAGACCACAGCAAGCCGTTCTCCTATGAAAGCGTGCACAATTGGTCTAAAATGCACAGGTTTTCGTCAGCACTCACAATGGTAATACAGTGGCCATCATCAGTAGTCAAAAGGCCCGTCTGACTTTTTTCTGGGTCGTCCCTCCAACACCTTCAATAAGTTTTAACAAGCCAAGTCCTGTCCCTCTTGGCCACAGTTCGCAGCAAGCACTGTATCCTTTGGTCCATTCTGTCCCGTAGATTCGCTCCTTCCATCTGAGTCAGACCCAAGCGGACAGCCGTCCGCCAAACGCTAGGATCCTGTCAACGCTTTGAGGCTGAAAGCATTCTGAAAAGGCCATGTCTTACGCTTGACCCAACAAAGCGAGTGACATCATACACAAAATGCAGCAGAAAAAAGTATGAGACAGTCTTTGGCGCACAAGTGTCCTCCTGCACACTCTCCACAATCCCGTTCTGGCCAAAGACCAAGAGTGCGGAACCCGGGCCACACTTCGCCGCCTTCTGACAGTCCGAGCACATGCCAAATTAGACTAGGCCATCCCAACAACCAAGAACTATGTTGCCAAGCAATGCCAAAGAGCTTTGCACAGCCGGTTTTCCATTACAAAACCATCAATGCTGTGAACCCGCAAAATTGACGGTTTCTCACTCGCTCTTCCTGGGTGTTGCAAAGTGTGCTCTGACTCAAACAGCAACACCGGCTCAAGTTCAATCTGCAATATGTTTGAAAATATGTGTGCAATCTGTCTGCGATATTCTGCGATATGTTTGCAATTTACTCAGAGAGTTTGCACAGGATCTCGCCTCCCACACAGCAGCCATGCTTGAAAACTCGTGCCCCAGGTCACACGATCATCATGCAATGAACCGGAGCAGCATGTGTCTCATCGACTCTTGCCGTGCTTAACTTGACATAGAACTTTAACAGAAAGGCTTGATTTTTGATGTGCTACACTATCCTTCTGGTCCAACCTTCACACAAGCTTGCCAGATTTGTAGAGTTCTTCCTTGCCCAATTGCAACTAAAGCAACAAGCCATGTTCATTTCCTGACTCTGCCATGGCACCATTCAGGAAAAAACACGTTGACATGGCAGGTACAGCATTTTCTAGGTGCTCAATGTCCAACATGATCAAGATTGACTTGAGGAAGTGCAGCGGTGTGTTCAGTAAGCGACCACTGCGTCAGTCGGCCAGAATCTTTGCTACGTGAATAAAAAACAGCTATTGGCAGTGACTACTTCTGCTCTTTCATCATCTTTCATCACTCTTCACAGCAATTTAAAAGGCTAAGAGAAGAATACTTCATGAGACAAGGATCTCAAGTCCCCTTGCGAATGCCAAGACACAAACAGCCACTACTGCTGCTCCAGCGAACAACATCTGAGGTGCCCAACACACTGGGAAAGAGCCCATGCAACTCTGGAAAGTCCTGGATGCGCTGGAGTCGATTGTGGGTTACGAATGAACTACCAATTTGCAGATCTGTACAGCTCAGAAATGACCTCTGCACAGGGTCCGTGAGACAGAAACATACTTTTTAGAGGTGAACTATCCCTGGTTGGTTGACAACAAACAATGGAGATTCTAGGGTCTGGAGCCTGTTTTGATCGATTCCTGTCTACTGCCTTAGTCTCAGAAACAATTTGGTGCAAGAAAACCCTGCAGAGTCCAAGAAAGATCTTTCGGACCCACCTCCTTGGCTTGTGTTTTGAAGACCACACCAAAGACAAACAGCAACACTAACCTCGGTGATGCTCTTTGGCCAAAGTTCTCATTTCAATTTGGCACAGCTCTCGGGGTTGCCTATCCTTCTTTTTCCGTGCTATACCATTGGGGGCTAACCTGAAAGTTGATAATAGTTCTTTAGTAAAAGGCGAAAGATTGGTGCACTATGAAGTGAACGCTGTGATGACCAAGGTGGGTGGGGCAACGGCTTTTTAAAAGCTGTTTTGCAAACAAATCTTGCTAAGAGGTGGCGCAGCCACAACGGTTTTTGTTACCCCATAGGATGTGCTGCCGCCAGCTATAACAGCTCGGCATAGCTACCTTTCTATCTACCTATCTATCGATCGATCCATCTATCTATCTATCTATCGATACGTAAACATCTATCAAGCTATGGCTTCCTGTCGAACCAGTTGGCCCTACCCTGAGGTGCCGACAACAGCAGCAAGGTGAAGAAGACAGACCGTATCGCAGCAGCTATGCCCTACAGCCATGGTGACCATTGGATGCTCCATGGATGGCCATCATAATTCATCATCCATCGCCCAACATGGCATGTCTGGAACCGAACTGTGGAAGATTTCAAAACTCCAGCTGCATCCAGAGACGCAGAATGAGAGATCCAGCTCTAAACACCCAGCTCTTTGATGATAGATCAGCTTTGAAACTGGTGAAATGGGTCAGCTTCCCACCTTCAACAAGGTCACCACTTCAGGCACAGCCCGTAGCAATCGCGCAATGCGGCCCAATCTGTGCGGCACGGGTGCTTCCCCAGCTGCATGACATGGTATTGTTCAAGCGAGCCAACATCACTGAGCATCGTTGGATGACCATAGCTGCCATAGCTTATCATTGAATACCGGTGGTCAATGACACTTCATGTGTGGTATCCATTCTGAAACCATGGTCGATGCATCATTCACCTTGTCTAGAACTGGCTATTTCAAAGTCTCATCAGCGCCAGCATCTGTAAAAAATGGACCGAAGTTGCAACCTCTTTTCGATGCCCAGGGCGTCACCTGGTGAGTCGTAGCAAGCGCACCGTCCGAAGGATTGTCAACTCCTTCACCTGGGAGCCACGGGGTCTCAATTTATAGAGGACCCCCCAAATCATCCAGCTCATTAAGGGTCCAAATCATCCAGTTCATTACCCATTAATTCATAGATGGTTTCACCAGTTTCTGAATCATTTATAGTAATAGACCAACGATTCTTAGATTCTAAGAACCCCCCCCTAAGCTTCAGGGGTGCAACTGGTCATTCTCCGACTGCAACTGACACCCAAATTCCTGGAGTCGGCCACTGCCAGCCCCGACAGCATGGATTTCAGCTTGCTCGCCGCCGAACCAACTGACCTGGAAGACACAATTTTGGTTGGCAAACTTTTAACACTGCGGTAGGAGATTGGCGGCGCAAAACACCTAGCTCTCCTAGTGTGCCGCGAGCACAAGGGAAAATGGGGTTGGAGGACTGACATGTATATTTGTGTGGTTTTACATCTGAACTTCCTTAGACTTACCAAAATCAAATTGTGTTCCCAAATCAATAGAAAAGGTTCCTACGGAAGTTAAGGGTTAAGGGTTAACTGCAAGCAGAGCAACAGCCAGCACCTCCTTTTGTCTGAGCTGAGAGAGGTGCCAATGTGGCTGCTGCTTGGTTCTGTCTTGGTTCTGTCTGACCCTCAAGTCAGATCTTCTGAACGAAAAGTTTGTGGACCTTGAGTCCACCCAAAAGTGATGGTGGTGACAGTCCAAACCAACCCCCTCGCCGCCAGAGGCAGACGCAGGGACAAAGTCCGTACACTGGAACCACCATCGAAAAGCAGCCACACTCACCCGTCTCCATCGACAGGAACATAGGTGAGCATTAAAAGGATGAAGGCCAATCTGCAAGAATGGCCGGCAAAAGGGTAAAACTACGAAGACTATCCATCAGGTCCAGTTGTAGAAGACGAGAAAAGCCTTCAGGATGTGGATGTGTGAGATCATCAGCCCATTGATTGAGATCACGTTTTCGATGGGAGGGGCAAAGGTGTGCCCCCGAGTC
>VSDK01010351.1:133343-136602 GCA_009767595.1 Symbiodinium kawagutii | reverse complement strand
TGATGGTGATGATGGTGATGATGGTGATGATGGTGATGATGGTGATGATGGTGATGCTGATGATGGTGATGATGGTGATGGTGATGACGGTGACGGTGACGGTGATGGTGATGGTGATGGTGATGGTGGTGATGATGATGATGATGCTGATGGGGATGGTGATGATGATGATGGTGATGGTGGTGGTAATGGCGATGGTGATGATGGTGATGATGATCATGATGATGATGGTGGTGGTGGTGATGATGATGATGCTGATGCTGATGATGGTAATGATAATCATGGTGATGGTGATGGCGATAACGATGGCGATGGTGATGATGGTGATGATGATCATGATGATGATGGTGGTGGTGGTGATGATGATGATGCTGATGCTGATGATGGTAATGATAATCATGGTGATGGTGATGGCGATAACGATGGCGATGGTGATGATGGTGATGATGGTGATGGTGATGGTGATGGTGATGGTGATGATGATGATGATGATGGTGATGATGATGATGGTGATGGTGGTGGTAATGGCGATGGTGATGATGGTGTGGTGATGATGATGATAGTGATGATTATGATGATAATCATGGTGATGGTGATGGCGATAACGATGGCGATGGTGATGATGGTGTGGTGATGATGATGATAGTGATGATTATGATGATAATCATGGTGATGGTGATGGCGATAACGATGGCGATGGTGATGATGGTGTGGTGATGATGATGATGATGGTGATGATTATGATGATGATGATGATAATGATGATGGTGATGATGATGATGATGATGATGATGATGATGACGATGATGATGATGATGATGATGATGATGATGATGACGATGATGATGATGATGATGATGATGATGATGATGACGATGATGATGATGATGATGATGATGATGATGATGACGATGATGATGATGATGATGATGATGATGATGATGACGATGATGATGATGATGATGATGATGATGATGATGACGATGATGATGATGATGATGATGATGATGATGATGACGATGATGATGATGATGATGATGATGATGATGATGACGATGATGATGATGATGATGATGATGATGATGATGACGATGATGATGATGATGATGATGATGATGATGATGACGATGATGATGATGATGATGATGATGATGATGATGACGATGATGATGATGATGATGATGATGATGATGATGACGATGATGATGATGATGATGATGATGATGATGATGACGATGATGATGATGATGATGATGATGATGATGATGACGATGATGATGATGATGATGATGATGATGATGATGACGATGATGATGATGATGATGATGATGATGATGATGACGATGATGATGATGATGATGATGATGATGATGATGACGATGATGATGATGATGATGATGATGATGATGATGACGATGATGATGATGATGATGATGATGATGATGATGACGATGATGATGATGATGATGATGATGATGATGATGACGATGATGATGATGATGATGATGATGATGATGATGACGATGATGATGATGATGATGATGATGATGATGATGACGATGATGATGATGATGATGATGATGATGATGATGACGATGATGATGATGATGATGATGATGATGATGATGACGATGATGATGATGATGATGATGATGATGATGATGTTGACGACGACGAAGAATAGGGCAAGCCCACTCGAAGAACTTGGCAGATATTCGGGGAAACATCTGCAAGCAACGTTTTGTATCTTCGCTATGTTTTCCTATCTTCTGAGACATAGGCTTTAGCCGCACGCGAGATAAGCCCCTTTGGAAAGCATCCTCGATGCGAGCCGTCCTTGGTGCGCAAGAAAATTCAACGAAACGATTGACAAACCAACCAACCAACCAACCAACCAACCAACAAACAAACAAACAACTGGACAAACCCATGAATCAACAAATAAAGATAAGGAAGAATCCTTGAAGAAGCCCAAGCAATTCTCTCTTGCTAATGATGCAGGTCTCGCAATCTCTTTCTCCGTTCAAATTTGGCAGTATCGCATTGGTGTCAAAATAATTTTGGTAAGTCAGCTGTGGACCATTGTCCTCTGCCGCTTGACAGGGGTACGGTCCACTAGAGCAATTGCACAACTTGACAGTCGCTTTGATACGCCCAAGCGGGCAAAGCTATCTGAGGGAAGCAGAGGGAGGGATGCCATCTTGACCTCAACGGCGCAAAGTGACTCCCCCGCCACTTTTGAGGTCTGCAAAGCAGCTTTCAACGCCTGAATTGGTGAAGCAACTGACACTGTTGCAGTTGGCCCTGGCATCCCAGGAGATGACTTGATCGACTCGTGAAACAGTCGCAGCCTCAAGGTTCTGCCAGCACCTCCACGGCTCAATGTGTAGGCAGAAAAGAGGTCGTACCTCGTTGCCGCACGTGAGAGCAATTGGGAGCTGTGCATGAGGCTCTTCAGCTTGGGTTCCTTCACAGGCAAAGGGAAGCCTAGGGTCAGCAGTGTCCTGGCATGTTTGGAGCTTGGTGCCAAGCCCACGTTCCATCCTCGGATCTTTGAGAAGAAAACCAGGGTGTAGCGCCTGCCTGTGAATGGCAGAACCTTGTGGGGCAAGTTCCCATCGAAGCCCAGCCACTGACCCTTGATGTTAGCCACACGTCCTTTCCCTCCGTGGCTGCCATCATCCACCCAAAGCTGTCCTCCAAGGTAGGGGCCCAGGCCGATGATGCGAGAGTCACCGGCATCCTTTTTGTCAACATGCAGCTCGGCAGCATAGTCCTTGTTCACTTGAATCGAAGTGAATCGGAACCCTGGGAGCTCCTTCTGTGCAAAGGCGCAAAGGAGGCGGCACAAATTGGGTCGCTCCCGCGTTTGCCGAGATGGCATGGGGCCTCTGTACCAGCACTCTGTCATGCCCAAACACATACCCAGGATTTCTGTTTCCTCACCTTGACGACGGACATTGTTCCTTCGACTTGCTGGAAAAGCAATTTTCTCGAGGGCATTCAGGATGCTTTCCGTGCTCCTGCTCTCCTCATATTGCTTCAAGCTTTGCTTTAAAAGCGACTCACTCAAATCATAATATTCCATTGCGTTTCAGCAGTGCAACAAATAGTGTGATCCCCACACTGATCAAGCACTAGCCGAGCCAAATTGCTTGAGCCACCAAAAGAAATCCGTCAGTAGGAATCTCTTTGTTTTCTCAACATCTGGTGGTTTCTCAGAATAGGGAACCCCAAAAATGGTTGGTTTGTTACCTAT
>VSDK01010351.1:125843-128343 GCA_009767595.1 Symbiodinium kawagutii | reverse complement strand
TGGGGACCTCAAATGTGAACGCAGCGCTGTGACGGGTTGTGCACATCCTTCATCTAGGGTGTGTTTGTAGCTTGTGTTGAATCTTCTCTCGGTTTCCAACAAAACGAGCACAACACCCTACCCGCTGTCGTCATAATTTTTGGGGTCCACTTTAGGCTGTTGAAGCGGTTTCGAATTTTCACCATCCACACGCCGTACTGCAGCCGGCTGCTCTAAACCCATGCCAGGCTGCATCCATCAACCACAGTTGAAGAAGGCCCCCAACGAACTCTTTCATATCGAGCTCACCAGCTGCGCCAGGCGGAACGGGCGCGATCCCGTCAGGGGAAAGGACCCCTTAGAGGGGTTCAGTTCAAGTGGGTAGCTAGCCGTTCAGAACTGGTTAGATAGCGGGACACAACGTGGCAATGACTAATTGGATCCAGAACCGACTTCAAAAGGCAGCAACTGATTCGTGAAGAAAAGCCATGCACAAAGAATTCACCAAAACTATAGATATCCCATAGATAGTTCAGCGCAAATTCGAACTTTTCCACCCGGTTTCCCCAAACCGGCGTACACAACCACTGAGCTCCACACAACGCACTGGGGTGCTTTAGTTTTCCAACATCAGCGCTGCTTTGCAACATTGGGAGGTGCAGCAAAGTTGGAAAATTTTCCAGAACCCTTGCATGTGAGAGAAGTAGCAGGCAGCTGGTAAATCCACACTTTGGCACCCTGACACCCACCAAGAGGCAAGGCCAGAAAGGACAGCCACTAGGCGTGATTTATTCATCATCCTGGCACCCCCCGGTGATTTCCAATCCCGAAAAGCACAGTGTGGAACAAAACACACCAGACCTCAACAACTTAAACACATGGTAAGAAGGAAAATTCACCCAAGAAGGGCAAACCTCACAGGCTAAAAGCCGATCTGGAAAAAAAAATTGGGTTGAAAAAAAAAACAGGTTTAGGGGCGGGCAAGTGGGCAACAGCCAAAATTTGTTTTGAGCCGCGTCTGCGGATTTCAAACCCATCATTTGTGACTTTCGCACAATGGGACATTGTGATTCTCCCACAAATTCGAACTTTTCCACCCGGTTTCCCCAAACCGGCATACACAACCACTGAGCTCCACACAACGCACTGAAGTGCTTTAGTTTTCCAACATCAGCGCTGCTTTGCAACATTGGGAGGCGCAGCAAAATTGGAAAATTTTCCAGAACCCTTGCATGTGAGAGAAGTAGCAGGCAGCTGGTAAATCCGCACTTTGGCACCCTGACACCCACCAAGAGGCAAGGCCAGAAAGGACAGCCACTAAGCGTGATTTATTCATCATCCTGGCACCCCCCGGTGATTTCCAATCAAGAAAAGCACAGTGTGGAACAAAACACACCAGACCTCAACAACTTAAACACATGGTAAGAGGGAAAAATGCACCCACCGCTGCACTTCTTTCCCATCGCTGCTCAATGGTCACTCGTCATCGTCGTCGGAGATTTCTTGCAAGAAAGCAGCAGCGTCCAGAATATCAGGATCAACATACGCCTAAATGGCTGCTGAACGCCATTCACCCGCTTGCAGGATTTGAGGCAGAGGCTGACCTGCGGCTGCAAGAAGCTTTGCCTGCGCGAAACCCCTTCCACTTGTACCTCTCTGGCGCTGCAACTAACAACATTGCCAGGAGACGGCGCAGCTTTGTCAATAGCTGGGAAGGGCTGAGCAAACAAAGCCGTTGGCCAGGCTGCCAAACAAAATTGGACGCTAAAAGGCGATGACCCGGTCACATGATCGCAGAAGCAACAGGACAAAGGCATGGACGTTTCAGTAATGAACCCTGCGGCCGGTTCTTCCTCCGCTTCAAGCGGAGGGAAGTGGCACCATCTGCATGGACCCAAAAAGCCGAATGACGTCCCAGAGGCAAAGAATATAATTCCTGTTCCGACCCCCATTCAATGGGCACTACTTCGCTGGGCCCACGGAGCAAAAATTGCCACGCCAACAAAAAACTAGACGACGGTTGGCCCGAGAGCGAGAAAGGCAATGTTATACAAGCCTCCGATATACTAATTCAATCAGACTAACGTCATGATCTTTGAAATGGATGATGATGATGATGATGATGATGATGATGATGATGATGATGATGATGATGGTGGTGGTGACGATGATGATGATGATGATGATGATGATGATGGTGATGTTGATGATGATGACGGCGCTGATGAAGATGATGATGGTGATGAAGGTGGTGATGATGATGATCATGAAGATGTTTTTGACGATGGGCATGCTGAGAAGGATGATGATGTAAAATAGTTGAAGAGAAGAACATGTCGAAGATTGGTTGTTGATGTAATTGCGCGTACAACGGGATGCGTAAGCATCAGAAAACGAACAGTCGATATTTGTACGCAGTCGTGCGAAGGCATCTGCGGAAAGATGTACTTGTCCAGTTGCAATGTCAGCCTCAATTGGCGCAGGAAAAAACAAGAATGGCTGGTTTGATCAGTCCACGCTG
>VSDK01010351.1:105105-115132 GCA_009767595.1 Symbiodinium kawagutii | reverse complement strand
CATTTCAACTGATCCTGTTTCATAGATGTTCCATGATTTTCTACATGACTTTCATCTGCGTATTCGATGGCCAATGGTTTGAACTCCAAGAGATGCTTACAGCTGAGTGTCATGATGGCGTGGGATGCAGAAGCAAAGTCTTCGTTGGCAAATTTTGCTGTCACCTAATCGGCAAAGCACAGCAAGTTGCTTCTGGCTTCGAGGAAGTGCAGTGCATTGTTCCCAGGTGTGATAACAAGGCACTACCACGCATGTACTGTCATTCCTATCTTCGGTAGCAACCAAGAAACCAGCCTTACACAGAGCCTGATTCGAGTTGTGTTCAGCTCATCCAAGGCCCACGCTGGGTTGCTCTTGAGATCCTCATCTCCGCCAATGAGCTCCATCCTGATGGCCGTCTCTCGCTACCGTGCAACGTGTTTCTGCAGCGCAGCCAAGCGTCCCAAGGCAAGCGAAGATGTACAGCATCAACATCACCTGAAAAGCTATTAATTCTCATGGCTTGCCGGCTGCTTTTCTGCCACGGAATCGGCTGCTTGAGGCTTGTTTGTTGCAGTCACTCTTACGTTCTGTTCATGGTGCCAGTCTCAAGAACACAGGAACAGTCAACAAACAATCGAACGAGAAGTCCAGGAGACAGCAATGGATCAGCAATGGCATATCGCGTGGCACTATGCCGATGTCAACAAATGGAATGGTTCAGCTTGGTTACAAAAACATGTCAGCTCCAGTGTGAAACCATGTTAGTTCACCTTGGTACCTATGAATTTCCCTATGAATTTCCCCTGCATTGAAGCTGTGGTCACCCTCACCACTGCCACCACTGCGTTCCCCGAAAGCTCGGCTCGGCACCAGAACAAAGGCGGAGGCCATGACCTCGGCGGAAAACGGTACCCTGGGTGAACCAATGGGGAAGAATGCCTCGGTTGAACCATGTGGTGTTCATTAATGACCGATCATCAAGTCATTACTTATCAATTATGTTGGCTTATTTCAACTATTGCTGGTTTGTAGTTGTTGAGCCTGCAGTTAGTCATAGCTATAGGAATGATCCACGAATCAGTGATGGCCTGTAAGAACTTGTACTGTGTGCAGTCGTTCCATTTAATTGTCACTAATTATCACGATTGAGGGGTACTAGTGGTTCACCACTCTAACTTGAACCCTTTTGTAGGAAGGATTCTTCCCCTACACTGATAGGTCTGACCGCCATCAACAATGAACTTGCAACGAGCTGTGATTGGAGAGATGTGCTGGCTGCCGAAGAGGTTCACTCAATGGCCCTCGTTCTGTGCCACGTCTACTTCTTTTACCAACATGTGAATACTCCTTCTGAATACGATGCAAAAGTCCATAGATAAGAAGCATCATGGTTATAAATACCCCCGCCATGTTTTCTGGTAAATCACAAGCGATTTATTGGAAAGCTAATGGTGATTCATTGATATGGATCTCACTAATATGACATGAGCGTGTATACAGAACACCCCCACAAGACCCCGCAGCATCTTGCGTCTTATTGAAAGATGAGCACCCGAGGTGCCCCGAATGGTCGAGTTCAATCGTGTAGCCCACTGTTTTTCAAGCACTCACAACAATCAGACAAGTTCAGGACCAACAAATGTTTTCTCGTTTCGTTTCCAAGGGAGAGATTCGACAATGTGATCCCTGCAGCCAAGGCGCATCGAAAGAGGTGAGCAATCCACGGATCAGCTTCCAGACAGTGCCGAACCTGCGTGCAGTGGTGCTACAGGCGCCGCAAGGGAAGCAAGACTTGTACCCCAACCTCTTGGAACAACGATCGGCAATTGTCCGCCATAGGACTTCCATGGGCGACTACGGAATTGCCAGGATTCTACTGAACATCACAGTACCTCCTTGACCAATCACAATGTTGCGACTTGTCTTCCTCTATCTTTGCCACGTGCACCAAAGTTCCCCCCGCCCCAAAACAAACAACGGAAAAACATGTTGTTGTCAGCCCATTTTTTCCTGCCTCTTGGGATTTCTGACTTGTATCAAATGCCCTTTGATTGAATCCTCTCGGCATCTGACAAGTTAGGATAGGACTGGTGATGCAGTTTCTGACTGAGGTCGTTTGTTTGGCGTCCTAGTCTATTGTAAATGTTCTGAACTGGGCAGTACTTCCAGGACCCCAGGGAGAATCTGGGCTAAAGACCCGAAAACTAAGACTAAGAAAAGTAGAAAATGCAAAGATGTTAAGACATTCAAACAGTTGAGCATTCGGTGATCAAATGCCACCAATGCCAGAGATTCACCAGGTCAAGACCTTTCAGAGCGACACCGATGCTGCGGCCCGCTGGGCATTGATAGGAGTTATACGTTCATTTATGAAAAGTTTATGTCTATGGCTAGAGGCATGTCATGCGGCTGCCAAGTCACTGCTTGACAACTCGCAGAGCTCTCACGAATCTCAAGATGCGAAGCATTCGGACAACCATGATCTGGTCTGCCACACCGCCTGCAATATGAAGATGCTGAGAAGATGCTGAGAAGATGCTGAGAGGATGCTGAGATGCTGAAGTTTAAGGGGACTTGAAAACACGTCTGCAACCCAGCAATGTCTAGGTACCTGCCTTCACCAGTTGCACCCAGGATCCAGGGAATGATCTTTCCGACATAAGCAACCAGGACCTGAGCACTTCACATCCACTGATGAAAACGTTAGCTTTTGCAGAGACGCCTAAGACAAGAAACATCGGAAGGGATCCGAATAGATAAGATGAGTAGAAAAGCTGAAGCAGCTTACCAGCACATATTGAGAGCTGAGCTTAGGGAAGCAAATAAAATGATGATGTAAATGTCGATCCATATCAACCCATGTGCGTCTTTGACACAAGTGACACCCAAAAAACTACCAACCACCGGCATCATAGAACTAGCTATGCAGAAGAGCTAGGCAGAAGAGAGTTTACTTGAAAGCAGGGATTGCTTGAGGGCAAATGTAGCTTGAGAAAGCTTGACATGCTGCAGAAGCCAAATAGAGAGAGAGAGAGAGACAGAGAGGGAAAGAAACAGAGAGAGAGAGAGAGAGAGACGAAGAAGAAGACAGCAAGAGGATGAGAAGACGAGGAGGCAAGAAGAGAAACTGTGACGAGCAGAGAAAGAGATGAAAGAACGCAGCTTCTACCTGATATTCAATGAGTCAATCAGTAGTTTGTCTGTACAGTACCAAATCAAAACCTCTGCATATGTATGTATATGCATATATGGATAAATGCATGTATAATTTACAGAAGAAATACGTATACCGATGTATATAGAGAGAGAGAGAGACTGTACCAACATCGGCGATAAGACCGGAGAAAGGGACAAAGTGTTTGCCAATTTGGGAAGCAAAACAGTTGAAGGTACCTGGAATCTTTTCAGCTCACCATGGGTGCCAGCCTGGTGGCCCTCCTGTGGTGACCACGGCACTCGCCGAGACGCTAGAATGGCATCGAAGAGGAACCAGCCATCGCGGCAGCACTTGGCACAGCCATAGGCCATGATGCGCAGAAGCAGTTCCAGGCTGTAAATTGTTATGAAGAGATATTCCTCAGCGCCCAGAGGTGCACCGTGGCGCCCACAGTGTCCCATGTCAGCGGTTCCAAAGTCAGATCAGGCTGCCCGAACTCCAGAGACCAGAAAAATCAAATTGGCTGCTTAAATAAATCTAAATAATCTGAATACTCTCTGAAAATAAATCTAAACCCATTTATAAATACATAAATATATATATATATATACATATAAGTAAAAAATAAATATATATAAATCTGAATGCAGAATTTGAATGCTTCAAACATCAGTATTTCAGATGCCAAGTCACCAGATCTGCTGGCCTGAGAAACCGTGGCTGTTGGAAGTTGGTTTCGCACTCGTTGCACATCTTGAGATTTTCTGAGCCCAGGACCATGCGGTTGGCTTGTTCCTTGCGGTCAGTTCACTTAGAATCAAAAAAATCCCCTGACATCTCCGAACTCTAAGATTGAGATAGATGAGTTGCTTTCTTCATGTTGCAACAACTTGCCCTGATCTTTTTCACTACAATTCTTGCTGCTTTGATTCACGAAAGTTTTCGTTTCAGGTGTCGAGTGGCTGTATAGCAAGCTCGGTTTCAACTCCCAACATGATGGAGTTGATGACAATGACGAGACCGATTCCTTTCCTGAGAGGTTCAACTTTGGACCCTAGTCTTCAGCTGTGTTGCACTTCAGAAATATACAAAGTTGGATGGTGACACAACTCCACTGCCACTGAGAGTCTTGCGTCGGTTCTAATATGACTTGCATAATTTCTCCAAGGTGCTCGAAAGACCAGTGCTCTATGATTGATTGGCAGATACTCTGATGCCAGGGGATCTCATCTACCGATTCGCTCCTAAGTTCGTGTCGCTGCTCAGCCGCGCCACCAGAGGTGCATCAGAAGCAGCTGCAAGGCTACCAAGGCACTCAAAGAGCTGTGCTAAGTTCCTGTGTTCCTTGAAGAAGTCGTTGAATTCAAAGCGGATGGCCTGCATTCCAAATGTGACTTGCGAAAATTCAAGACTAAAGCCTCTTTTTTTCATGCGCAGAATACTGATGGGTGAGCATTTAAAGCAGTTCTCATGCTGAAGAAAGGCCAGTTTAACTCGGAGCAGACACCATGAAAACATGGAAAAATGCCAGCGACTTCCAAGACCAAGGCCCTGACCCGCTGAGTCTTCCTGGATAACTTATTGCCAGAGCGAGCATCCTCGCTTCCCCAACCCTCCTCAGCCACGGAAAGCATGAAGCAAGAGAAAGAAATCTTCGATCCGTGCGGTGTGAAGCATCTCAGGGGCAAAACAAGTCCTGCGAAAGCTGAAGCTGCCCCATCGATCCTTCAAAATCTCTGTTGTTCTGAGCAAGCCGAAGAGCCTTTTCACGTTAAACACAGTCGACTACAGGTCCATCCTGGTACATCCTGTTGCCTGTGCAAGAGTCCGTAGCTAGGCGCTTGATCTCTGCCATGTGCTCTTGTTGCTGAGGACTTACCTCAAGGCCAGGGAAGTGCCAAGTTCTTTGCGCATTACTTCGCGATGCTGGGCCTTCTGTTGCTTTCCTTGAACTTCAAAGAAATGATCGGACAACGACTCCAACAAGACTTCAAACCTTAAAAAGCCGAACTCAGAATCAAAATCCGAACTCAAAAATAACAAAACGTTCCACATACAAAAAAAAGACTCAAGAATATAACTCAGAAATACTCAGAATATAAAAAAGAGACTCAAAAAAACAAGACCAGACATAGCCAAACCCAAACGTTCCACAGCCGTGGATGGCGTCTCTCGCCTCGTCCTCCTCCGGGATCTCCAGTGTCACTGGCGTCTCATCGGCGCCCGGTCCCAGTGGCTTGGCCGATGGCTGCTCGGAGTGGGTTGTCTGGTTGGCCTCAGCACCAGGGAGGACGGCTGCGGTGCCCTAGCAGGATTCTAAGGAACTCGTTGGATAAATGGAATAGTAATGATAGGTAAATCTTTAGGTAAATGATGGTTAATGACACAATATGATGGAATTAGATCTTTAATGTTCATTATTCATTAATATAAATTGTAGGACTGGTAATTGATGTAATCGTATCAGTTTGAAGAGCCGCAGATGGCACCCAACGCAGAAGGCATACCATGACACATCAGAAACACGGTCGAGCATACCCATCAGCCAAGCTGCAGTGCTGTTCAAAGACTCGACCTGTCACAACATGCATTTTTGTCCTGCAACATCCCACACTGCTTCCCGGCACTCCATGCTGGTCCCTCATACCCCACAGCAAAACGAACCTGCTTGGCCAGTCGATCCAAAGCCAACAATTGCGCCGTTTGATCCTTCACAAAATCACTCGGCGAAAGGTCCAGGTACAATCGCAATTCCAGCAACCATTGTGCTCACTGCAATTGTCCACAAGACAAAAAGGAACATCAAGTGTTTCCAGTGCAAACATGGCGATTGGAACTTTTTGAATTCTACGATCTGTAAAAAAAAAATGTCAAGCACTCCACTTTCGTTCACTGTTCCACATCTCCTTCTGAAGGCTGTGAATATGGTGGAGGACATCCTCTAGCGCACTGCCAATGCCCTGGCCGCGGCCATGCTGAAAACTCTGAGACCTTCCACTGCTGGTCTGGCCTCCCCAAAGCTAATCCGGCTCACAGACCGCCTCAAGCTTCCAGCAAATGAAACCAAAGAAACCAGCAACTTTCAACTAAAAAACAGATTTCAAAGCCAAAACGTGCTTTGCTCAAAGTTACGAACTGTTCAGGTTCTGGCCGCAAACTCATCGCAGAAACTCTGGCAACATTGAGCTTGAAACGGCTGAGGCATGTTTGAAGCTGCAAGGATTGGTCGGAGCTGAATCATGTCGCTGAAAATAAGATATGCATTTCAGAATGAATTCTCACAATTCCCAGGGACCGACAGTTCTACTTTCGGGATCTCATCAGAATCTCAGATATGTTGAGCGTTTGCAAAATTAACGGAACTCGTCAGCTTTTTTCTAAGAGATTGAGATAAGTCATTTGCACAATGATTACCGCCGCGGAACCGAGTTGCTTTACTCCGCACCGTGGACCTGTCATGAAGCAAAAGCCGAAGCGTCAAGGTCTTGGGGTGCTGATTATATGGCTGTCTCTTCACCAAAACTCTTTGCGACAGGTCCGCTCAAAAGAGAAGCCACGTATTCAAAACGAAGACCTGATGCCAGTTCCAGGGAAAGCATTTCCCACAATGTGAGGTCATTGGCCTCCCTTGGACCCGCATCAATAAAGCTTCAAGTGAAACTTGCCAAATTGGATCAAATCGACCCAGTGATGCATCATGTCTCTGACACCCAAGAACAGTTGTGTGTTAAACAGAATGTCTCTGCCACGGATCTTGATCATGGAGATAGTTCAACTCGGGTTGCCGCTTGCGGGCAACCCGATTTTCTCAGGCGAGTGCCACAGAAGAATTGCATCACGAAAGCAGCTGGACTCATCCGCATCTGAGCTTTGCTTTCGAAAGCGTCAACGATCAACCCTTGTGCTCTCAGCCGATCTCACAGTATTGGATCGTGAGAACCTTTTGCAGCTCAGGTGGTGTCAGAATTCCAGGTCCGCTTCAGACTGAAAATACTGCACGCAATTCATCTGAAAGACCACAAAAATCTGCTAGCAAAATACTTTGCATCTTAGCAATATGCATTACGGGAGGCAAGAGGCCTTGCTGGATCTGAAGGGAGCATACAGATCATACGATCTATCATCTTTGTTCTTCTAGCCACGTCTCTGAAACCAAATCCCAAGCACTGGAGCCGCATCAGAACCTCCCATAAGTTCAACATGAGCTCCATATTCATACGCCCAAGATAGCGAACATAACATACACAACATAAGCCATTTAAGCTGAACGCAGGTCAACCTGGCAACACATAATTCCCCGAAAGGAAGCTGTTGGAGTTCGAGATCTGAGATGTGCCCCTCCTTTGTTTTGTTCGTAGTGTGCACCTGTTTGAGATGGTGATGCTTGAGTTCCTTTCGTTCGCTTCCAACGTCTTCCTTGTTCTGTCTCATCATTAGGTTTCCCTCCATTCGGGGAGGGCCGCAGCCAAATGACTTTAAACTTTAATCATTGATGTGTGAACACCAAGAAGATTATCCAAATTCTTGTTGGACGTGGTGTCTCCTTTCTTTCTTTCTTTCTTTCTTTCTTTCTTTCTTTCTTTCTTTCTTTCTTTCTTTCTTTCTTTCTTTCTTTCTTTCTTTCTTTCTTTCTTTCTTTCTTTCTTTCTTTCTTTCTTTCTTTCTTTCTTTCTTTCTTTCTCTCTCTCTCTCTCTCTCTCTCTCTCCATTCTTATCTCTGTTCGCATCTTCTTTTCAGACGATGGTGTGCCTGCAGCAGTCTCTGCTAGTCTCCCTTCTTATCTTCCTTCTTATATATCCCTTTTGTTCCTTCTTATCTTTATTTTTCCTTTTGGTGATGCATCGATCTTCTGACTGTCTCCCATTGTCTCCTTGCATTGTTTCTTTCTTGCCTTCAATGTTTTTACCAGTCCGCTCAGCTTTTTGGCTTCTCTTTGCTTCCTTTTTCACTCTTGTAGGCCCTGATGTTGGATGGTGCATCTGCCTTGTGCTCGCTTCCGGCTGCTTCCCTTCTTGGTTTGCTGCTTTCTTCTTGTCTCCATGTTCGTCCCCTCAGTGAACCATAAACATGATGATAACTTGTACCACGTTTGAGCAGGCAAACATTTTGATTCAAAGACCCCGTTCCTTCCTTGCGTTGAGACAACACAACAGAAGAGGCAGCAATATTTGTGGCAGTAGAACGCTGTTTGGGTGTTTTCTCCAGCCTGTTTGGGGTCCATCATGGTCCAATTGCGATATTGCGGGTAGGTTTGAAAGTGCAGGTGGTCGCTTCAGTATGTCAACATTTCCAACACAGAACGAGCGCTGATGTATGTTAAATCACACTCTGCCAAATTCATGTGGTAGATATATTCCCGGAATCCAGAGGCGGTCTAAAAAGTTTTGCTGGGCCTGCTTTCTTTGTGAATGTCTGAGTGCTGCAATGCGTCCAGCTCTGTTTGAGCTACGCGATGCTAGGGGAACAATGCCATTAAGGAGTTAAACTCTGATTTCAGCCTGGTGTCTTCAACTTCTGATGCCATCCAAAAAAGTCAAGCACGTCCACTAAAACCCCAAACAAGGGTCCTCGTGATGACAAAACCTGCGCGTTATCGGCACTCTCAAGAGGCGCTCGTAGCTCTACTAGAATCGCCTCCACGGGGTCCCCGCATTCTGAACTATCCCAAGGTGGGAAAATCTCAATCGACAAAGGTCTGAAAGTGAGTTGGAACCCAACATACGACAGCATACAACGTTAGAAAGATCAAGGAACGTGCGTTGTTCAAGTGTTTATTTGGGTGTTATCTTGGTGGCAAAAATGCATAGTTAGTAGGAGCCAGGTTTTATTTATATTTATATCCAGTGTTTCATAATTGTCTATCAATAGACACCAGCATGTTTTTTATTGTAGATTGTCTATTGTCTGGTAACCAACACGTTTCCTTATTCACACCATTGTAGCGAGTGCAATCCTGTTGGGCTCACAACTTCCCATCGCTGGTGGGAGTCTGTTACAGTATCATTGTCAAAAGTGCTGCCATGCGCTCCCACCATTAAATCAAGCAGAAATGCGCTTCAACATTATCGAGTGAATCTCTCCGTTCTAAGACTAAAACTGACAAAAAAGGCTTAAATCTGCTGACCTCCAGACCTCAAGAAGTTCTATCAGTTTGCTTTAGAGTGTCCTCATCCAACTGTGCCATACTATCCCCATCTTCATCTTCCAAGCAACAGTTATGACCAGAGCCACCAACGTCATAACCGCTGCATGGTCCGATGCCCTGCAGAAATGGGACAGACTCAACTCTGCGGCAGAAGTTGAGAAGGAGAAACAGCAAAAAGCTTCAGCCGATTTGTTTGATGAAGCATAGTGATGAAGTTCCCATCGGAATCACCCCAGCAGAAAACGCTGACTCTACGAAGTTGGCGTTGCATTGGCGTGTCTCTGAAGGAGTCCAGCTACAGACCCTTCATGCTGCTGTCTTAGTTTGTTTGCACATGGATATTTTTTCGGCTGTGCCCTAGATACCCATTGACTTAGGCGAAAAGGATCCAGTTCATCTTTCACTTCTTTCAGCAACTGGCTGCAACATTTACTGAGTTTCACTTCGGAGAAGACGACTGACAGCGCAGAAACTCCCCGGATGCCTCGGACTTGATGTTGAAAAGGTTGAAACATGGCGGCTCGAACTTACAGCAACTCATGGGTCCTGGAGCAGCATTTTTCCGCATGCGTGTCAGCTGGTTGCTTCCTGTGAAGCCCGTTGCTTCCTGTGTCCCGTTTGCCCGTTTCAACGATCTGCAAATCTGAAAAGCGATGCATCTTGAAACTGATGTTCGCAGGATGACCGAGAGACATGTTGACTTGTCAACCCAGTAGAAGCAAAGTGGCCTACTCTGTAGGGA
>VSDK01010351.1:86419-105004 GCA_009767595.1 Symbiodinium kawagutii | reverse complement strand
AGGGAAAGGTGTTTTCGGTCAGCGTAGCCTAAAAGGCAGCTGACACGTGTCATCTCATGCAAAACACAATTATTCCCTTGCAAAGAAAGAGCCTTCAACATTCCACAGCAATGAGTTTGCTTTGCTCTGGATTCTCTGGGTTCTGAAACAAACAAGACTGGAAAGCACTGAAATGAACATGAAGTTTTGATTCATACAGATCGTCTGTGGGAAGACAAACTGCAATGCCAATGGATGATCACCAGCATTTAGCATCAGACGCAAGGTTTGTAGCACATGCCCTGGAAAATCTCCTGGGTTGCTCGAGCGGATTTGAAGTTTGGATTGTCCATTTTCCCAAACGATATGTGTGACGGTCAAAACTTAGTACTGATTCTATGGTCATCAATTATTTGAACACCGTTTGATCATTGCTCACAAAAAAAGAGCGTTTACCAAATCTGCTTGAGATGTTTGAGTGCACCTACGCTTTGATTCGGCCAGAACGAACCCAGTCGCATTCGGAAAAAGGTGCTGCTCAGCGTTCGGCCTCGTCGCTGTTGCACTTGCCAGGTTGTCGAGGGCCTCAACTCTGTTGTTTCTGAGTTCTTGACAGACTTCTTTCTAATGTGACCAGTGTTGTACAGACTCCAAATTGAAAATGAATGAACATGAGACGAATGTGAAAAGTGGTCACTAATGATTTCTCATGTAAGGGCGTTTGTTCCCTTTGATAATGAACCAGCACAACAAGCACGGTCTGTTCACAGTTCTGCCACTTTGGAGGTTGCTGGATGGTGCACAGGCAAAAAGTCCGTAGCATGGACCCAAAAGGGCACTTGAATGAAGCTAAGGACAAGCACCAATCCTTCCACAGATGTATCCACAAGCCCAAGGCATCCGTCGCGGCATTCCGCATCAACCAACAGTGGACGCTCCGCGGGTTGAGGCCACCGGCATTCCCCCTTGCTATCCACCTCAACACTGGAGACAGAGAAGAATGAAAAAGAATAGAGAATATATATAGAGAATGTAGAGTAGAAGATGAAGAAATAGAGAGAGAGAGAGAGAAAAAAAAAAAGAAAGATAGATAGATAGATAGATAGATAGGAAGAATCTGTAACTGCTTTGATGACCACGAGTTTGCAATGGTTGGTCACAGTGCGAATTGAATCAGAGAGCTCTAATGCAGCGGTTCGTTCACAAAGCTCAGTTCAAAGCTGACAAGTTCCACCACAACTTCTCAACAAGTCTCCAACACTCACACTGTCAATGCAGTCGATGCAGAGGCAGTCAATTTAGTCAATGCCGCCACTGCAGTCAATGCAGTTGCAGTCAAGCTGCTGCATAGCCCATGCACACAAAATATCCCGAGAAGGACAAAAGGCTTGGACTTAGCGCACAACAATTCCGTTGGTGACCCAGGGTCGACATTCAATGCAGCTCACGAACAGCTAATCCTGAAATCTCAAACAATCCAAATAAAGATTGGTACAATATTCCCATGTATTCCCTACAGGTTCTCTCCCTCCAAGATCTCAAAGAAGCAGCACTGCACTGATCCTACGACAAGTTGTGTAGACAGCGAATGGAAAAAACAGCAATGCATGGCTCGGCACAAGATGCACGGTTCCTCCTTGCAGCCTGAACAACACAGGCAGAATGGCAACAAGAAATCACAGGCAAGCAATCATGGGAGATCCAGCTGTTTAGTTTGACCACCCCTAGTTTCGCTAATTTCATCAGTTTCACCTGTAGACCCGTCCCCCTATGTGCACCAGTTTCACCTTCTCAATGGTGATCTACATATGAGGGTAACAGCAACTCTCCCTGAGCGCTTGGCAAATGTTGGGACTGGATCTGATGGGAAACTGCCCAGCTGTCAGCGTCTTGGCAATGCAAACGGTCGGCTTCTCTTGATTTGGGGGGTCGTCAAAACACTCAATTGACAGCGATTTTCAAGCGAATATGCTTGTAGTTGACAATGTGGAGATGCTCAGTAAATTTTGCTCAATCCTTTCAACAGCACTACCACAGAAACGACAGAGTTGCTTGAATCTATAGTTTCTTTTTGTATCAAAGCATTCGGCATTTCACTGAAAAAACAAGGAAAAACATTGAACAACATGCTGAGAGTGGTTGGTATGCAAGTTATTACAAATTCCTTGGTTTGATTTTGTCAGCTTAACTTCAGATCCTTTTCCTCCAATTCGGTGCTCAAACAGCTGGTTACACTTGGGCTCCGAACGCTGCAATTTGCGTAGCACGCCCTGAAGAGCGAACATAGCAGAAATTGCTCTTGCCAAGACCACGGATCAAAAGTGCCACGAAAATGGACAACTGGATTGTTCTGGATCATTGTGCGTGTTGGTTGTGCCATTGGAAACCAAAAATCTAACTCCTACCAGACGATGAGACCTAGTGCATTCGAACCCCTGAGGTTACAAAATAAAATCAAAGACATCGACCGAATTCTCAAGTCTGATTTGTATGGGGAGGGAAGAAGGCTAGGCCCTGATCTCGGTGTTCAACGACCAGGGGCTCAAAAGACTAATTGTTCCGCATTTTTTCGCATCGGGTTTTCAACCGTAGATTCAAATGTGCACAAAAAACAAAACAGGCTCTCAAACACTACATCTTATCTAGAATCTTACATGCAATCAATGCAACTCGACTTGCAAAGCTTGCTTTTGCTATTGAGATGACCACTAGCAGTACATTTGGCAGTTCTGGCTTGGTGCGCCAAGGGCAAATTGTTGGAGCTAGTCCCAGCCCAGGCATCCGCACCCCGCGAAGAACTCTTCGCCCTTGTAGCAGTCGTTGCTGTCCCTTGGTTTCTGATGCTTCAAGATGCTCACATGTCAACGCGAGCTGTCAGACTGGTGTGGGTGCAATGCCTAGAAAACGACATGCTGATGCATAGAAATGTAAACTGCCAGGATTGGCTCGGGGACCAAGGCTTCGAGAGATCTCATGGCTGAGGAAGGTCAGTGGCCACTTCTGGTTCCTGATCCAGTTCCCCCTTTAATCAGGGATATATGGATATGGTATACGTATGTATGGGTGATATCATGAACCTTTCCGACTCACTTCCTCCCAACCAGCTGGACTTCCTTCACAAGCACTGAAGTTGTCATGTGGCAACCAGGGCCCTGGCAGCGTGGCACGTTTCTGCATGGGTGGAGGGGTCGGAACCTCCCCCGGTTTGGGTGTGGTGGGTGGAGACCTCGGCACTGGAGGTCCACAGCTGGAACAGCAAGCGCAGTCTGTTTACAACCGAGTTTTCCAACATCCAAATAGTCCAAGCCCAAGAAGATGCTCATGTTCAAAGCACAGTTGTTAAAATGAATCAATGTCATAACTATGACGAAGCTTCCACTCATTTCTCAGATGCACTTCGCTGAGGTGCTCACTTCCACTCGAAGCGTTTCTGCTCCAGCTGTTCCGGGTTGTACGGAACCCCGGGCCTCAAAGCCGCAGAAGACACTGGAAGATCGGATCGGTTGGGCGCCTCACGACTTAGTGCTGTTAGTCGTGACAATTCTACGGGTGGCCCTAGTGCAATGAATCGCACTCTCACACAGATCCAGCAAGTGTCCAGGAAACCTGTGAACCCGGAGATTGTGACCATGCAAACACACCGATCTTGAACATCAAAGGAATACTTTGCTGGCTGACGGGGTCAATGCGAATGTCCAAATATGTGTAAAAGACGACAGCAGAGCTGCATCTGAACATTAGATAAGACATATCCGATTGTTGAGACAAGCAGCAGCCCTCCTACAGTGTCCATGAACTCCAGATTCGTATCATCGCTGCCTGAACCCAGGAGATGTTGCAATGAAAATGTCAAAAACAGTCTTTGGAAAACGTATATATCTCATTCTACCAAGGTTCTGTGCAGCTTGGATGCAAATGTAGCTGTTTGCTCCATCAAACTTGGCGTAGCTACTTCAGCAAAAGCTTTCGATCTTCTGCCAAGCCAAGTTCTGCACTTGCATCCACATTGTAAGGGGATATGAAAAGCTTCTCCACACCTCAGTCAAGTGGATGTCAATCAAAATTCTACATTATTCTACTGCAGTCTATACTATGAAAAATACACAGTCTACGAATCATTCTACTACACTAGTGCATTCTATTCATTTGTACTAGATTCTAGACATCTCTAGAATCAATTGCATCGCCTTGTTTCAAACCTTGTCAATCTGGAGCTCACAAATTTGCAGCTTTGACAAAGCCTGGGTCAGCAACGCGGCGGCTCCGTGGCTGCTAGTCGCGGTCGCTGGATGCCTGGACCCATCTGGACCCAGCCCGAGATCTGCGCTTCAACTTGGGAGCTGCCGCCCAGCCTAGCACTGCAGCAAGGCCTTGGCAGATTCAGTCGAGCCAGGTGTTTCGGGTCACAAAAAGCGCCCTGTTGCAAGCCCTGGGCCCTGCTTGTTTCGGGTCACCCGTGACAAAACCCCAGGTGACCTCGTCCCAGCAGACTTTTCACCAAGATACCCAAGCTCAACGCAGCTACTGTCAAGCCCACTGCTCGCCATCTTCTAGGCTCTGTGCCTGACATTTGGAATCCTAAGACTTGACAAACAAGTCAGCTTTGATGAACATGTCCTGGTGGACACTGCCTTCATCTGAAGATTCAGATTCTGCGTCTAACCTGCCAAAAGCCATCGGAAGCCCAAGGCCACAAAGGTGCAAAGCACAACTGTCTGGAAGTGCGTTCAAATTGGTGATATCATGTGTGTGTGTGCTTGTGTATGTATGTATGTGTGTGTGTCTCAGCTCGTGCTTCCAACCTTGGGTCTATAAGTCATTTCAAGGCAGATCGATTGGGATAAGCTCAGCTGAAAACCGAACTGAGAAAGCTGACATGGAGGTCGTAGCTCTTCTTCCAGCAGCCTCGAGAAGACTCTAACAGTCTGGTGATTGGCAATTTGGGATCGCGACAAGGTAGTTTCAATGCACAAAGGGGTACTTCTTGCGCATGAGCTCTTGTTCACTACACACCCTTTTTTGTAGACAGGACAGCAAGCTTTCTAAAACGTCGGCAAAACCTGGAAAGCAAACTCCTGGATGTCCACGACAGAAAAAGTAGGAATCACGAGATGGAAAAGGCATTCAGCAGAAACAGGAGCAGGAGCAGCAGTAGGACGAGGCTTGCCCATGGCCTCCTCATCTGCCAGATCGAGAGCCATGCTTGAATGCTTGGATAAGAGCTTCGATAGGAAAATGACATGCCAGGCATCCGCGAGATCTTGTCACTCTTTTTGCAAAAAAGTACTCCCTGGTTCATCTGAAGTGTGCCTTCGCGGGCCTGTCCGTTACGCTTCTTTTCTGTGCCATCTTGTCCAAGATGCTGGAAGGCTGGACGCTCTGCCACGTACAGCTTCAGACCATTATGCCAAGACGATGAAGAAAAGTGTGAGATAACCAACCACTTACATTGCATACTTCGGATGCAAAGCTCTGAGGAAGTTTGCGTACGCCACACATTAGAACAACAAGAAACACTTGGCTCCGGGATCTGATGCTCTGAGTAGCTCAAGCGCTACCTTGTTGAACATAACAAAAAATGCAGGGCACGAAATGAGGCACGGTGGGTGCTGCAGTGCATCTCACTGCCTTGCTGCAGGGTTTTCTCCCTCAACAGCATGATGTCACCCAGCCAATCTTCCCGCAGCACAATTCCCTGTGCCTCACACATGACTCCAGGCGTTAACATACAACAGGGACGGCGCAAGTGCAATTCTGGCATTTGCCAGCTGCTCCCTGCGCTCTTGCCCGCCAGACTGACATACTGTGCAGTTTGGGTCTCATTCAGAGCTCAAAGCGGTCGTGAAGCGTAAGATGTTTTTCTGAAACAAGTTACATGTGCCATCATGTGCGTTCAGAACGAAACAGTAAGACCTCCAGTATGTATCCAAACGCTTGGATAATGTGAGCTTGTCTCTCAGAAGGGAGCATCATCACAAGGTCCCTCGCACAGACTTGGGTTGAATTGAAAACATTTGTCTACAGCAAATGAGTCCGAGCACAGTAGCACCCTGACCAAAATAAACATCCAATTTGATGATGACAAATCAGATGTACCAAGCATGTGATTCCCAAGATTTCGACTGGCTCCATGAAGTTTTCAGCTTCCTGTCTGGCTTCACCAATGTCCTGAGCCACAGCGACTTGCCTTGCAAATGTCGCTAGAGCTGCTTGTCGCAGTGGTGTTTTCTGCTGCCTTTGATCGGCTGCATTTTTCGGTCTCAGCACTCCATCAATCAGTCACTTCAGCTTCAGTCCTCTTCCAAAGCCTCACTAACATCTGCTAGGAGATCCTCACTGTCCTCAGGGAAATGGCTTTTCCTTCGCTTCTTCGCCAGAAGTTCATCTTTTTTCATCTTCTCGTATCCGTTTTTGTCATTGGTTTCGGTCAATATCCACAATCTGGAGCTTCATTACACAAAGTGCAGTTGAAAACATCTGAAAACTGTATAGAGGAAACAGCCTGTTGCTTGTGTGTCAAGAATCAGTTTTTCACAATCACAATCCATACTCTATGTTTGTTTGCTTTCGAGGGCCCTGAAGCGTGCCTTAACAAAACAAAATAGAAGCAAGATCCATGCAAGGCAAGAAGCAAGCAAACGAGCAAACAAGCAACAAAAAATCAATGCTCATCCCTGGCTTTGTGACGGTCTAAAAGACTGACAAAGACTCTACTACCCACACGCAGAGCGCAAAAAGAGTGCAAACACACCCACACATGCATGCAAGAAAAGAAGAACAACCTGTGCAACACACTCTCAATGGTGCCAAAAACGAGAGGCCAAATCAGAAGAAATCAGAAACCTGTAAAGAATTGCAAAGATACAACCTGTAGGATGCTGTCCCGATCCCTACCAAGTAGGCAACAACCTGGACCAAAATGTTGCCTTCCATATCTTTGCGCCACATGAAAGCTTGAAAACTGTCGGGGAGTAAAAAACATAGCATCTCCCACGCCATAGGACCGCTGTACTACTCAGTAAGCCAGGACCCCCCTCTGCACACTTTCCCGAAAAACCTCTCGCCTTGTCAGGGACTTCACCCAAGAAGGTTGGCACCTGGCCAATTCTTGGCTTCTCGTTGGCTCATGTTACCCTTCCAAGTCAAATGACCGTGGTTTCCAGTTGTAGGACATCCTAGTGGTCGAATGGGTGTTTCTCAAAATACGGCCCCAAAAATTATATTGGAAACCCCCGGATGTGGTTGTGAGGCGGCATGATCTGTTTTGTTAAAGTCTCTGGCGGCACCTCGTTGTCAAACTCAATCAGCGTCTTGTCAATTGATGGTCTCTTCACGTCCACCATGACCTGTAAACTGCAAGAAGCAAACAAATCGTCCAGTGGTAGCCATGCTTTTTCCACATTCCACAGTGTGAAGAGAAACAAAGTTTCTGATGGGCTTAGGAAGCAGCAAAGTCAATATGTGCTTGGGATGGTCGACGTGCTTCGCCTCGCAACCCACTTTATCTGCGGCTTTTCGTGGAATACAACATGTAAAATTGGACACTTCGAACCGTGAGGTATAGCTACAGAAATGACATTGATCACCAGGGCACAAAAGGAAGAAAACTATAACAAGAAGAGGACACTTGCCTAACCAGCACGTTCGAGATGTAGGAAAATGGAGCAAACGACTGTACAACATTATCAGAAAACCATGCACCCGACATGTTGATACAGCAGTGTTTCTACCCACGCGCTGTTCTGTACAAATTTGAGGCCGAAAAAAAATGCCTTGATCACTACCCAGTGCTTCTGGACCTTTGCCTGAAAATCATGGGTTTCCACATAGTCTGAGTAGTCAACTTCTGCATGACCCATCGGTTGGTCGCAGACTCACTGGGTAAATCTTCGTGCAGGTCACGGCCCATACACACGCTTTCAGCAGCGTGGGTGTTTCACTAAAGACCTCAGAGCTGAGTAGAGACATGAACCACCGGATCTTGGAAGAGCTTAGCTAAAGAGCTTAGATTTGAACGCGGATCTTTGGAACTTAGAGTTTTGTATGAGAGTGCTGCTGAAAGCAAGCATGAACTGAAAATAGAAACTATTTTCAACATTGTTTCTTCGTTTGCCTTGGACTTACTACTATACTACCACCACGAGCACCACTCAATGTCCAAGGGATCTACTCGACAAAAATGGCAAGCTGCAGCTACAACCAGTGTCAGTCGGCAACGCCAAGCAGCGGAAACCTCCATCAGAACGTCGCCATCAGCGTCGCACGGAATCCAGCTTCGGCAAGTTTGGCGTAGAGACGGCCTCTGGAAATTCGGACAGACTTGTCGTGTCTTGTCAGCAAAAACACTGTCAAGCGTATACGAACAAAAGCACATCATCACAAACAGAATCTGTAAACATCACCGGATGATCGACTTGTGAAGTTGTGACTCGGTGACTCGCTTCTTCGGCCGCTTCCCTTCTCGTCTTCAGTCAATTCATCAATTGGAGCGGAACAAACTCAAAGTAAAGATCACTATCAAAGAAATTAACGAAGCAAACTACCCTTTGCAATATGACTCTGGCAATATGCGTGGGTCAAAATCTATGAATACTGAATGAAACAAGTGGGGAAGAAACAGGGAAAGTAGCACTAAGTACGGAGACCTTGAAACCAAAAAAGTAAGGAGGCAGGTGGCTGAGCAGAAAAAAACAGGCCACCCAGAGGCTAACGGGAGACAAGTAGGGAGACCAGTAGCAAACTAAGTGGAGGTGGGTAGGAAAATCGTGTGTCCCGGGCCACCGGAAGATGAGCAATAAAATCCTGTAGCACCAGAAGAGCCCAAAGCCAGGAAAAAAGCTCAAAATCCTCAGACTCAAGGATGTGACAACAGCGCGCTGTTTGGGGAAGCATCCTCTGTTTTCAAGGCAGACATGAAACGAGAGAAAGATAAATTGGAGACGCCAAAATTCCTAAGCAAACAGGAAACAAGGCAAAGAGGAAACTGCTTTTCTTTATTGAGAAGAAATCACGGTGAGAACAAACAAGTCAAAGAACAAGGCCGTCCAGATTTTGCAAGTTTGACAATCCAGTTTGCCACAGAATTCTAAGACTCAAAAATATAACTGCTCCAGTTTTGCCACGAGCGTGCTCAACAGCCAGTCCCGATATCTAAACTTGTGTTCACAACCTAACCTTTCAAAGCATGATTCTGACAGCCTGTGGCCATGCCTGTGGGGGTTGCAGTCGGTTCGTCGGTGAGCCCGGCAAAGAGCCGCTTTCAGCGGCCCGTTGCAGCTCTTGTAACCAAGGATGAGTTCGCAGCAAATCTGCTTTCCTTGCTATTGCCAAGAAAGGACAAAAGTTGGCAAAAAAAAACATGATCTTGAAAAATCATGGAAAGATAAGGGGCAAAACTTTAGCATATGAAAGTAAGATAAGTAACGTCTAATGTGCCAAAATTCATGGCTTGTCCAAGGCTCATTTTACGCATTTTCGGCGTTTGCCGCGCTGCGCAGTCTTGAGGTACGAGAACCAATTGGTTGTTTGCATAGGTGGCCGTCGCTCGGCTAGTTGGGCTTCCATTTTGCAGCGCTAAATCATAAGCACTGAGAGGAACTTGGGAATCATCATCATAAGCACCATAAGCACCATAAGCACTTGGAGCACTTGCATCCGTGTTGGTTGAGATCTGGCGCAAGAGTTTCGGAAGGCTAGCAAGAGGATCTGATGCAGGAAGCTCCATCAAAGCCGATGGGCGAGAGGAAGCGTTGCTATGTCGACTGCTCGAACGCGGCAAGTCCAGTGTACCTTTCCTGGTACTGCTGCGGGAAATGTCGGAAATGTCCCTGCTTCTTTCGACAACGTCTGACTCGGCCAAGCGAGAAGAACTTCGAACCCCTCTTGAAAGCACTTCTTCTGAGATCTTGTCGGCCGTGGTTGTAGAGCTCCTGCCAACCGAACTATGCTGACTCCTTCTGGACAATTTTCGCTCGCTTCGAACCTCCCATTCGCCCAAGCTTCGACTATGCGAGCTACACTCCTCACTGTCACTACGCACGGAGTGCTCCCGCGCCGAGTGCTGACCTCGCCGTGGGTCTTCAGCTTCTGAAGCGATCCGAGATTCCTGGGCCCATTTGTTGAGGGCGCGAAGGTCAGCCTTCACTTCAATAGACGGCATGGGCGGCGCGCCCCGGTGTGTCTACACACCTGTGAAGAAAATTGGCTGCTAGATCCAAATGCCACAAAAATTCCAAAAGTCAATTTCTGAAAGGAAACAACATTGTGAAATATTGTGAATATGAATATGGGAGAATGTTTCTCGTGAAGGGCATCTTGTGAAGCCTGGTGAGGACAGAGTTTCTCTACGAACTGCGCCTATGAAGGCGTCCGCTGTTTTCGGCTCTGAGAACAGGAAGAGCGATGCCGGGCAATGCAGCTGACCTTAAGCCGAGCCAAGCCGGCAAGCTGTGCATTGAACAGATTGAGCCGTTGAATTGATCAGCATTGGAAAGGCGGCTACGGGACGGAACTGACGAAGGGCTTCAATTATCTACGAGTACAAAGGTGTCTGAACCAACTTGGCTGTCCCAAAAAGGTTTGAAACCCACCAAGCTCCTCACAAGATTGCCGCTTTCGAGGAGCCTCATTGGCCGTTAGGTGGCTCAAGAAATGATCCCAGCTATACACCCAGCAGCCGTCGAGCAGTGTTGGCTGTCAGATTAAATGCATGTGCAAACGATGTGATATGAGCAGATTCGCAAGCCTCATCAAGCGGCGGTTTCCCGGGCACCGATCACAGCTATCCCTGGAACAGCTAGGCACCAGGCGGTCGAGGCCGAAGAACAACCACCGCCCAACCTGGGAAAAATTGCAGGGGCTACCCGGGGGCTACCCGGGGGCTACCCGGGGGCTACCCGGGGGCTACCCGGGCAACCAAATTATCATCCACTTCTGTTCAGACCTTCACAAAATGGCAAGCTAAAGGATTGCTGAAGTCAGCATGGACAAAACTTGAAAATACCATCATGGTACGCACCGAATATTGCGCCGAATACTGATAGCGTCTGATACTGCGTGGACAATCAAGATAGATGGGCCAGCTGCTCAGCAAAGTGCTAAAATTCGTGAAACAGTCACTTGTCATATCTCGCAACTGAGTCAGCAACTGTGCAGAAACCACGGACCTTCGACCCAAGGATGCCACACTCACGCTGGGGGCCTTGGATGGAAGCATTGTGCTGCAACAAAACTTCAAGACACTGACAGTGTGAAAACCCACATGAACCAACATGTGGACACCAATCATCCAAGAACCGCCATTATTTATAAGGAAACCAAGGAAACCGAGCAACTATAGGGGTACACCATTGTTATACAACCCCACATGACTGTGACTCCTGCACTTGGCGCCCGTTCGGAGTGACGACGCACATCAGAGATTACAGAGACGGCATCATCCTTGCAGCGAGGGACACGGTTGGACCGTAAGCTGGTCACCTGACCATCTGGTCATCATGGAACCTACACTTGAGAAGCACTGGGGCATGGATTCGGATCAGTGGGAACTGGTACCAAGCCATCGGATGTTTGGTAGTGTAGTATCTGTCTGTTCACCCTACGAAACGAGCTGCACTAGTACCAACAAATCCATCAATCTGTTGGCTATTTCACTCCTGCATTCAATTTGTATGGATGGCTTCCACTGTGGCGACATGACATGTGCCTCTCCATTCTCCTGTTGTCGAAGCCAGTTGCACTAACGGGCTTGTGCACACTAAAATCACGTACGAATGAACAGGCATTTAAAGGCAGTTCTCTTTGCTGTTGTTTTGGGATACGGAAAACTCCCCGACGGGTCGGCAGCTTTTGGTACCTGTCACTCAACTGCAAATTACTGAAATTTGGGGAATCAAATCAAAGTCCCTTGAGCTGCCGCTATCACTGCTCGTCTCCCTTCCTCGTCGAAATCGCCAAGAACCGATTGAGCACCTAAGGACAAATGAGCAGCAGCCTTTACCATCCAGGGCCTTGTGACTGACATCAGGGTTGCTTGAGTGCTTCACTTGGTGATGGCGGTCTACCTGCCAAATTGACTTTGGAGGGGCTGAGTCCGGCAATATGGAATCTGAGTCAGAATTGAAAACCGTCGATGACTTGATTTCGGATGGCAAAGGGACTTTTGCCAGCTTGGTTCCGCTCCTTTCAACCAGTTCGCCCAAGAGTCATCGATCTCTTCTGGCCTCAGAAAGTCGGACCCTGGTTTTAGGACATCAGCTCATCGCACAAAAAAGTAGCCATAAACAAACGTGAGAACTGTGCAGGACCACTTGCATGTTTGAATGGACGCAGGTCAGTAAAAGAAAGTATGAACTTCTCTGGTCAGCTCATGTTTTTTAACTTACAAATGTTTGCATTCAGAGTGATTGGGAAATGTTTGCATTCGGCAGATCAAACCAGTCATGAGTCCCTGGTGTTTCTCGGCAGACCCAGGCCAATTGCTGAACTTTGGGACAAGCCGTGCAGCCCGCTGATGGGAACCGTGCTGGCTGGCAAACTCTTCGGAGAGACGTATCTCGGCCGTTGCGCAGCTGACTCCAGCTATTCCATGACACATCTCAGAGGAGCTCCTAAAGCCAAGCCACTGGCTGCCTTTTATCTGCAGAAAGATTCACTTTCATCGAGGACGAAACCCAGAGCTCTTCTGCACCCACTTTGACGTCATCCACGGCCTCATGCCAATCCCGTTCCATGTTCAGTCAATTCTGGCAACCTGTCCTGGACCTATCTCAATGAAGGATATGAGTACAAAGCTAGCATGACTCCAGCACCAACCAATCTAGTGCTTCCATGCAATCTGCAAGGTGAGGGTCCGCTAACGAGCACTTCCTCGCCACCTAACGTGATACATGTGCCTTCCAATATCTTCCAATCAAATGTAGAGATCCTTCAGATGTTGTGATCTTTGTCCTGGCCATCTCCGGGAGCACACCATGGTCCCGCACATCTTGCAGGAAGCCACCAGCCTGGCGCAACTTGGGGCCCCAGGGTGAACTCGCTGAGTTTTTTTGGCTGCGCCTTCTGCACACCCACCAGGGCACCAAAGAGTCGGGCGGCAGCCCCTGAGGGTAGCGCCTCACTGGTGATCCAGAGCTTCGTTCCAAAACAAACAGCGAAGCATAGCAAAGCATCGCCAAATCATATCATAGTGCTGTTGGTCTTTTTAACTGTCATTTTGCCAAACTCCGCATTCAAAACTAGGCCATATACTGCTGGTTATGTAGCATTAGTTAGGGATACATACAAAAAGATAAGAATCTTCACCTCGCTTTGCCAACTCAGCACTGCACACCCTCGTCCACCACCCAGTGCTCAATCTCGTGCACCTGAAACAGCAATGTATAAACAAGAAGCTGAATCTTACAGAAGAAGATTACTTTCAGCATTATTGATATAGAGGGGGAGCAGATTCCGATGGTATGGATGTTTCTGCCTCAAGCCTATCAGCCTGTCTTGTATCTTCTAGAAAATTGGTTTCAAAAGCTGATCAAAAGATAAAGGCAACATCGAGTAGCTGTCCACCTCTTTTGCCGACACGTGTGCCAACATTCGACCCAATACAATCGGCCTCAGTTTTGAGCGATGCTGCAAACTACCAGACAAAACTTACCAGCCATGCAGCTACAAGCGATGCAAATCAAAGTGGCAAACACTCTAGACATCTCTTAGACATCTCTTGGACATCTCTTAGACATCTCTTTGACATCTCTAGATACTCATACAGTGTTGCAGCAAAGTCATCCAATCACCAGCAGGCACTAGGACGAAGCCCTGAAACGTCTTGAAACATCCAATCAGACCTGTGGCTTCCCGGCGTAAAGGCGCTGGAAACAGCTCGGTCCATGCCTCAGAACCACGAGAAAACTTCCAAGCTGTTGAAAACAAGCCTCTGAACATCCAGCCCAAATAACCAATTGGCAACCAAATTTCAAAGATTTGCAAAGCCGCAAAGTTCAAACTTCTAATATCTAGACTCACTTGGCCGGGGAAAATCGGGACACAAAAAAGAAAGTCGAAAAAATATATAGAAATTATCAATGCATTCTTTTCCATGTTTTCCTAAATTCCACCGCGAGGTCCTGTTGGATGTCCGAGCGCCCATGCGTCGGTGCAAACGGTCCCGATCCTCATCTGCCAAGCGCCGCAGCCTCGTGGGCCAAGCTGGGGGGACTGCCCGGATCCGGTGATGCTGTGCTTTTTTTGTTTGGTCAACTGGTGGTTTCTCAAAATGGGTGTTTCTCAAAATAGGGGTACCCCTAAATCATCCATTAATAGTCATTTAGTAGTAGTAAACCAGCCATTTTGGGGGTACCCCTATTTTGAGAAACCACCAAATAAGGGACCCCCCAAAATCATTCATTAATCAGCATTTTTAGTAATAGCCCAACCATTGTTTGGGCCCCACATTTTGAGAAACCACCAACTATGGTTGACTGTGGTTAACTGTGGTTGATGAGTTTCTGGTTAAGATCAGGAACACTAACATCACTAACACAACTAGTCAAGATGTGAGCAGATGACTTGCCTACGGTGAAGCCAATGGGTAAGCATCGCCTAAGTCCTTGCACCGGTGAGCCAAGTCGACCAGCTGAGCTCCCCGTGCGAAGAATCCAGCTGGTCCATGAGTTCGACGATGGTGCTGCAACGGCAAGGGCAACGGCTGTGAAAAGAGAGGGCACTTCATTTCGTAGGTCAGTGAAGATGCCAAAAAATCCAGAAACATAGGAGGGTGGACTGGAACATGTACCTTGCTTTGACTGCATGTTGCATGATTATATGTCAAATACCAACAAATACGCGGTTGACTACAAAGGAATTTGATGAATTCTCAAATGCATCTTCCTGTTCCATATCCAAATAGTTGTCAGTACAATTTTCATGGCACATCATCGCACCTATCAGCCTCCCGACGCCCTCTGACCTCAAGAAAAGGCTCACACTTCTGCTGCTGCTCTGCTCACTACACTTCTGTTGTGATTGCAGCTTCTGCTGGCATGTGAGAGCGCATGCAATCTCATTTTTTGAACGTTCCCGCTGTACTTTGCTGGGGTCATTCACTGCTGCTCGCCTCATCTGCTATCCAACGGTCATCCTCCTCGACATCGAATTGAGGGCTTAGCTCCTCAAGCTCTGAGTTTTCACTCTCTTCTTCACTCGATCCTGAACTCTCACCCTCCTCTCCCTCCGATGTTTTGGAAGCTGCATTGCTTGCAGGGCTTGCAGTACTAGGCGAGGCCTGCGAAGAAATCTTCTCTCGAAGCTTTGAAGCTAATCGGGCAGCCTTGGCTTTTGCCGCAGCCTGGTCCAAAGATCCACTTCGTTTGGTCAGAACTTCGAGCTCTTCTTTGGGACCAGCATCATCAACTTTGTTTTTGTCTTTTTTCTTCTCTTTTTTCTCTTTTTTTTCTTTCTTCTCTTTCTTGTCTTTGGACAGTTGCCCTTCCTTTCTTTTCTTTTTCTCCTTTTTCTTCTTTTTTTTCTTTTTTCTCTTCTTGCTGGCTTTCTTCTCTTCCTTGTAAGCTGCAACCACTTTTTGCACGAAAGCAGCATCCATTCGCAAGTAATCTTGCGGCCGCAGTTTGTACGACAAATCACCCTTGCCCTTGACTCCCTTCAGCTCTGAGAGGAAAAGGTCTGGTCGCCAGGCTGGGTCCTTACCATTCGCAAGCCTCTCCAACAGCACATCCTCCTTCTTCGAAGCATTTGCCTCTCGTTCCACTTCGAATTGGTTGATGACGTTGCTGGTCACCTCTGCTCCTTCTGGCACTTTGGTGACTTGTCGCACGACATCGCCCTTTCTGCTCTTCAGCGAAATGGTACAGCGGCTACCTCTGTCCTGAATCTCTCTCTCCTTCCAAAGATCCACTTTCTCATAGGCCTTGTTCCGAGAGAGTGCTTGACCCAAGACCGACTCCAACGCCATCAAGGCACCGTCGTCACAGGGTCTGGCCGAATTAGTTGCAAAAAGACGTGCATGTTGAACTTGAGCAAAAATGGGGCCCCAAGGTCATGCATCTTCGGAATTATTTCTGGCTGCGTGCCTACATGCCTGTTACCGATCTCTTGCAAGTGTAGCCACTCGTCCAACTGCTCGCCTGCCTTGTCACTCAGCAAATCTTTGAACCAAGTTGACATGCTTCTATATAGATTCTAGACGAATGCATGCCACGGAATGACAAGTATGCACTGTGCATGTGACCGTAGTGGGAAAAAGATGTACAGCTGATGTAACATTGGTTAACCACCATTAACCAGCATTGATCGCTGCTAGACATCATGGACATATCATGGACCATCATTAAGCACTCCCTGTTTGTCAACAAAGGTGCTGCTGTTGGAGGCTGAGGACACCACCCCAACCAATGGCGGAAAGGTCGGTCCCGAGGTGTCCAGCTTGTCCTGCTGGAAATGCTGTGTCGACTAGCAACCATGGTAGCTCTACAAGGCAGCTATACCCCCATAAAGGTAAGCTGCAGCTTAGCAAGCTTAGTAAGCTTAGTAAGTCAAGGTGCAGGAAGCTGCAAGCGGCAAGTCTCACAAGTTTGCACGTCCTGATGTTGTCGTTGCAAACCAATGATCTATCAGCAAGCCATTGAATCACACCCTTCAGGAGAGCCTTTACGCAGGAGAGCCTTTCCGCAGGAGAGCCTCTCCGCAGGAGAGCCTCTGTTTCCTTTTTCATTTTCTCAAGCGAAGGCGCAGGTTTCAGGTACTGCTGAGGGCTCTCATCCAACTTTGCAGTTATAACAATTTTCATATGTAAAACCACCAAAGCCGCCCTGCTCAATCTTCACCATTTGGCTGGGACCACCACGGCAACTGATCTCCGCATAGCAATCTTCACGGCTGAGGTGTCGCACTCTGCAAATGTTTCTAGGACCTGGCTCCTTCGCTTGAGGACACTACTTTTCCCTCACAAAAACTCAGGGCAAGTTGGAAATCCACGCAGAATATAAGATACCGGCGGGGACCCCAAACAGATTATATAAGGTTTTGTTCAGAATAATTTAGCTTGGCATGAAAAAGGTGTCATAAATTGTTTCTTGGTGAATTTATTGCCCACCCTGCCCCCCGCCCTTCTTCCCCGAAAAGATGTGGATATCACTGGATCACGGCAAGGAGACATGTGGGAGATAAGCGTGGCATCATGCGGCCTAGAGTACCCAAAGCAGCCAGGGCATGGCAGCGGAGACAGGGGCCAAATCATGCAGCCCAAGCATGAATTGTTTTCGAAGAAGAATACAGGCAAACCGGTTCCTGTGTGGGGAACAAGAAAGTTGGCACAATCACTGTTCTTCGCGTCAGGTCCTTGTAGGCATGTTTGCACATGTTCAACTTTGGAGCCTCCTCCACTGTTTCCACTTCTGGCTCAAACTTGTCCTCCTGTAATGGAAAGATCAGACAAGCAGAGTCCCTCATCACATGGCAGTGACTTCAAAGAGAAGAACACCAGAGCGTCATTCAAATAGAAGGGATTTGTTCTATTTCTTTAGTCTGAAATTCATCAATAATTTCAGTTGCAGCAAATAGTTTGGTATTCCCAGCTTCTCATCCTGGTCATTATCAATCGTCATCATCTTTCATTTCCATGGCATCACCACTTGATGTGTTCGTGACGGATCACTTTCAGCAACGTGCTGAACAAGCTGCAAAAGCTCAAGCCCGGCAAGCGCCCTACACTCCCCTGGCAAGGCCTCCGGGGCAAATGCCTCCTGCATTGGTGGCTCAGGGGAGAAGCGGTTCACATCTTCAGAGATAATTGGAGTCGAGGGCGCAGGCTCCATGTCCTAGAGGCATCTCATGGTCAGGTGACAGTCTTACACTCAAGGACCCACTTGCAATCATCTATATATGCACATATATATATATATATGTATATATCATTTATCACTATATCTTTCTCCATTTACTCTTCCTTCAGCCACAATGATTCTTCCTTCAGCCACAACGATTCTTCCTTCATCTGGTGAAGTTGAATCGGTTCGGTTGTGTGGTTCTATCACTCTTCCTTTGGTTGCAAACCCATCTCTTGTCTAATTTTGTGAGCCTCCCTCCCTTTCCTGAGCTGTCTTGGCTGGTGGAGCTTCAATTTCTTCATCTTCACCACTTTCTTGGACGTCCGAGAACCACTCTGCTGACATCAACGTCGAAGGCTCGATTCGCTCATCCTGAACAAAAACTGAGGGATCTGCTGCAGTGAAGGCAAAATAGCATGACCCAACTGCCACCATCAAAATTAATCGAAATGGCAACAAACCTGTACTACTAACTACACTGACTACATTGACTACATTGACTACACTGACTACACTGACTACATTGACTACATTGACTACACTGACTGCACTGACTACACTGACTACGACTACATTGACTACATTGACTGCACTGACTACACTGACTACATTGACTACACTAACTACACTGCCTACACTGACCACACTGACTACACTGACTACACTGACCACACTGACTACACTGACCACACTGACTACATTGACTACACTGACCACACTGACTACACTGACCACACTGACTACACTGACCACACTGACTACAATGAATACA
>VSDK01010351.1:52630-85988 GCA_009767595.1 Symbiodinium kawagutii | reverse complement strand
ACTACACTGACTACATTGACTACACTAACTACACTGACTACATTGACTACACTAACTACACTGCCTACACTGACCACACTGACTACACTGACTACACTGACTGCACTGACTACACTGACCACACTGACTACACTGACTACACTGACTACATTGACTATACTAACTTCACTGACTACACTGACTGCACTGACTACACTGACTACATTGACTACATTGGACTACACTGACTACATTGACTACATTGACTACACTGACTACACTGACTACATTGACTACATTGACTACACTGACTACACTGACCACACTGACTACACTGACCACACTGACTACACTGACTCACTGACTACACTGACCACACTGACTACACTGACTACACTGACTAAATTGACTATACTAACTTCACTGACTACACTGACTGCACTGACTACACTGACTACATTGACTACATTGACTACACTGACTACCCTGACTACACTGACTACATTGACTACATTGACTACACTGACTGCACTGACTACACTGACTACGACTACTGGTCCTGTCTACCTGCCATCAAGGAGTAGAGAAGAGACATTGCTGCGGGTGAGTTGTAGAGCCATGACCGAGTCCTTGGCTGTCAAGACTGAACCACCCAAGTCTGCCAGTCAAACTCTGGCACGAAACGAAAGAAGTCAAAAGATCTTAAAAGCCGCAACGAAAAGAATCACTCGGAAACGAGAAATCAAAGAAATGCTCAACTCAAACCAGGTCTCAGAAGTTGAACGTTGCCCACACCTTGTTCTAGGGCACTTCTGTAGATAAAGTGGCGTCCATTCTGAATGTAATACAGAGACCGCCCCACCACTTCCTTCACTGCCATCTTGATGGAAACTTTTCCATCTGCCAGGTCTGTCTTTGCTTCATGAATTTTTTCGTCTCCCTTTTCACAAATTTTATTTGGCTGCAATATGTAGAAGATACCTTTCTCCTTCTGCAGATTACCCTCCTTGCGAGAGTAGTAATCATAATCTGGGTTGAAGTAAGGCGGCACACCAGTGCCAATCTCTGCCAAGATTGAACCAAGGGAGAAGTCATCAAATGTGCGAGTGCCTTTCTTGTTGGTTCTTGGATCCACAGTGCTGTGCAAGCTGTAGAGCATGTTCGCCAGGCCTCCTCAAAACCAAAAAAGGGGTGAAATCGACACCTGCTCCAGGCAAATCAATCAAGATACTTTGTAATCACAACGACCAACAGTTCATCTGTCAAAGGTCCTGCTCTCTGGTCACTGGTCAACATCGCCAAACCAAAATCAATGATTTTGATGATGCCGCCTGCACGGGCTGTGATATTCGTCGCAAGTCACCCAACAGACAGACGCGATCGCAATTGCATTAGTTCTGCTCAGCGAAAGCCATTGAGTCACGGCCCCGACAAATTGCACCAACACCAGCATCAACCCCAAACAGCGCAAATTTGAAAAAATCACACGTCACCTCTGTTTGCGATCTATGCAAAGCCGAGGTGAAAGACTTGTGGTGCCCAAGCATTCACTTTGTTTGTACCACGTTCCAGCAAACTTAGAAATCTAAATGGTCCAAAGTGATCAGAAGCGGTGGTTCCGCATTTGCGCACCCTCCATCCATGCTGCTGCACAAAAATCAGATCCATGTTGTGACAGATCTCACCAAGAGAGAAACAAAGTCAAGACAAAGTGGGAGACAAAGCCTGTTCCATGTCGCGACAAAATCTTACAGAGGAGCGGGAAACAAAGTGGAGACAAAGTGCGCGATAGAGCCAAATCCATGTCGTGACAAGATCTCGCAGAGGAGTGAGAAACGTAGTGGGAGACAAAAGCCACATCCATGCCGTGACAAGATCTCAAAAAGGAGTGAGAGACACAATGGGAAACAAAGTGGGAGACAAACCAGATCCATGTCGTGACAAGATCTCACAGAAAAGTGGAAAACGAAATGGGCAAAAAGCCAGCTCCACGCCGTAACAGAATCTCCCAGAGGAATGAGAAAGGTAGTGGGAGACAAAGTGGGAGACATCGTGGAAGACAAAGTGGGAGACAAAGCCCGATCCATACCATGACAAACTCTCACAGAGGAGTGGGATACAAACAAGGAGGCAAAGTGGGAGACAAAATGGGAGACAAAGCCAGATCCATGTCGTGACAAGATCTCAAAGAGGAATGGGAGACATAGTGGGAGACAAAGCGGGCCACGCCAAAATCATCTCGTGACAGGGTCCAAGTCTTGAAAGCCATACAGAACCCGAACAGGCAAGCCGTTTGGGGAAAAAAGACTGCAAAACACTCTGGCACGTTCAAGCTTGGGTCTGCGTACAATTGCAAATTTTCTTTTCAGTTTTCTTCCTTGAATTAGGCTCTAAAATTGTGGACAAAGTTACTGATTTCATCTTTTACGGTTGTGGAACCGCGCGGGTTTGGGTTGCGGCATGGAGCAGTTTTAGTCTCAGAATTGGAGCCGTTTTGGTTGCAGAAGTGGTGTGATGTTGCTTCAGGAATCTGTCAGTTTCGTCGGTGATCTGATCAGATCAAGATGTGTTGCCAGCGGGAGGGGGAACAAGCAAATGCACAAAACAGTAAGACCATGCTTTAGAAATGCAACATGATGCTGACGATGAGTTTAATGATCATCAAGAGAAATTGGCCGTCATTCCACAACAAACTGCAAAATGATGAGCTACCAACAGGATCCAATCAATTGTGAAACTTTCAGGACCATGAAGCAATATCCAAGTGAATTGAACTCAATTCACAAAGAGCTGCAAAGATTCAATCCTTATCGCTGACAGGGAAAAGCGAATTCAGCTTAACTCAAATGAATACGAAGATTCAATCAATCTTGATCCCCAAAAAGGAAATACTGTAGTTGTTCTGTGTGTTGGGATGAAGCAGGATAACAATCAAGATAGGTTGGGGAGTCTTCTTACCAATACTTCACATTCACAGCGAGGACGATTCTGCTGCTGGCCGAAATGAGGGATGAGACAGGATGGGAGAAACAAAATAAGACAAGGTGAGACAGGATGGGAGAAACAAAATGAGACAAGGTGAGGCAGGGATGGGACAGGATGGGACAGGACGAGGGGAAATTGAGATGGATCTCGCGGGACCAGTGGAGTCTCACAGAAGTTTCCGCCATGAGAGCTTGGATTTTGCCAAGCTGTCAGCCTACTCCAATCTCCAGTGTCTGCATCAGCTGACAAAATGTTTGTCAGCATCTTTGCCTTTCAGAAAGGGCTTGGTCAGCATGATATTGTCTGGCTTGAGGTCTTTATGCACCACACCGCACTTTCCAAGCCACTGGGCTCCAGCAGCCAATTGGCCAAAGAGCCTCTTGGCAAGCGCTTCATCGGTGAGAAGTGCCTCAAAGAAACCAACCAGTGACACCCGCCAACGGTCACCAACCAAAATTATGGCAATGAAATTCTGTAGAAATGCTGCGCTGCTCCAGGTCACATCTCCCAGTTTCGTACGTCTGCCACTGAGCGCACTCTCAGCGCTGACATTCATGTAGAGGGTGTCCGAGGGGGGCCCCCCCCCCGCCAGCTCCATCATGACTACACCTCCGCGGCAAAATCAGACAGCACGACTCAGCATGACCTCCAACGCCTTCATGTGCCACGTCATCAGCAAAGTCTACATGAGAACCATGTGGTGCGTGGCTTCAAGAGGTCAACATGGGTTGGTCTGACTCTCTAGACCCCGCGGAATTGGGACCCGTGGCCTTTCTTACCAGGTAGTTGTAGGACTTCAATGTGCTGGATCACGTTGGGATGAGGATAACCAGGACAGCTCTGCATATGTTTCCAAATCTGCAGCTTGGCGCGTTGTGGATGGTTCTCTGTGCTTTGGAAATCAGCTGAAATCAGACACTGTGCAAAAAACCTTTAGTGTTTACATGAAGACCGCAGAAATATCCTGTGTGCGTGATGTGTGTGTGTGTGTAGGATATACAAATGCATGTTTAATGTAAAGAATCTGAACTGCTTGCTTCTAAAGGGCAGTGTGTATCTATCTGTGGAAGCAATGTATAAGTTTTGGCAAAGAGACCCGGCGCTCGGTCAAGAATGATGTGTGCGGCTCTTCTGTTCGGATGTCAATGACTTTGGCCACAACCTTCCTGTTCAAGACGCTTGGAGGTGTTGGAAAACCCTTTTTTGACCCCGTTCTGTTTGTGCAAAGCCGGTCACAAAGCCATGCAAGGCTGGCATGAAACTGTGGAACAAAGGGTGACTCTTTGGCAAGCCATGTCAGCCTTCCAGTTTGTTGCTCCGAGGCCAAGTACACAGTCCCAAAAGCCCCTGAGCCCTTTTTCTCGCCAAGTTGATAGCGACCATACTCACCTGAAAGAAGCCATCGAAGCCATCAAAAATTGAAAGCAACTTGCTGTTTCAACCAGACTTCCTGCATGACCTTCCAATCATGCATGCTCAGTGCTGGCAAGATACCTTCTATGACTTCACCTGTGAGCCCTTCGGTATGTGCTCTGATCTGGAGCTGATCTATCGCGGCGTTGAGTCTCCTGCCATTACAAAATAGGACTCATTCAAAAAATGAGGACAAGCTTAGTGCATACACGTATACATACATATACGTATACAACACCAATCTGTATGTGCATATACATGTACATACTGTTGCATACTGCAAACAAAATATGAGAGCGCTGGCAACTGCGCCTGTTCCAATCACAGCCCGCAGCTTTCTGTTCCCCCTCTGGGCGTCTGATTCACTGGCTCCACGTTGGAGCAACTTGAAAGCTGCGAGCACCACATGCCACGCACAAAGCAATCTACACAACCTACATGCTAATGACTCTCAGCTGCGGTATATCTGTAAACATGTGTAGATTATACATACATATATACACATACTTTGAACTCATGAGCTCTCAGATTCAGTCTTACACAATGCACGTCCTCGTCAACACGGGAATCGCTAGGTAAGCTGCACACAGCAAGAAGAGCATGTTGGCACGACAATTTCACAGACTGCCGGGACCCAGAAAAGCTGAGCCGAAAAAGCTGGAGTCGCTTGGAAGATCTGCCACGTGTCAAATGCAACCAGAGCTGAGTTGCAGTCATCTGCAGTCTGCGTCTCCATCTTCTGATCACATCATGGTCTAACACCCCTGACCCTTGCCAGTTCTCATGTCCTCGCCACTTTGGACACCTCATATTGTTGAGATCCCCCAGGGAAGCCGCTGCTCACCAACAACTTGCAGGGTACAAAGGCTGTTGCTGGTGCATTGTTAAGAGAGTTGCTGATGGACAGCTAGTCGCACAAAGCTTGGGTGAACATGTTCGACAGCTGATTGTCAAGAGAGCAAAATGTTGCAGGAGATTGGTAAGAGCAAAGTTTCTCATCCCTTGGTTCCAGGCTAGTTCGGCCACGCCTAGCTGTGGACAAATGTCAAGTCCAAAACAATCACACTTTCTGGGATAGAAGGGGCACAAAGCATCATAACTACAACTTTACATGGTAGATGAAAGCGGAAGCGCAAAATATGACCGACATGAACACAAAACCTGCTGTTCACGTATGAGTCCGCGACCCATTTTTTTTCTTCTTGGCACCCTGGCAAAAGGTTTCCACTTTGACTAGAAGATGGCACTGCCAAGCTGCATATGGTCTTTTCAAATGCTTCAGTGAACAAAAAATCAACTCGTCCGATGGCGAAATTACATTCTCAGCATTGTCAGCTCTGCCTCAGCCCAGCCCCGTCGAGCCATGCGCACGCGGGGTGCCAAAGCCTTGACAAAGCAATTTGAGGATCTGCATATGCAAAGCCAATCTGAACGAATTGATCAAGTGATTCTTAGAGTGACATGCACTGGTGCTGCAGTTTTCACAATTGGCGTAAGTAATCATGTGAACACAGCAACAGTCCACCAGGTACGGCTTCAGGTGCCCGCATTCACCGCCTTCGCCTGTGCACAGCATCCCACATTTCCCAGGCCGGGAGATGTGGAAACGTCAAAACTTTAAGGTCACCGTTCCCTTGTGCCCCCAGGCAGCGACAAATGCCGTGTTCAAATGATCCGAAAGCTTGGGATCCACCTGTGTTGAGGGCGACAGCTCGACAAATCCTTTCACCTTGACATGAATGACAGGTGGAAGTTAAAGCTGGGAAGAAACACACAGCTGACATAGCTTCCAATTCATTGGGGCAAAAGCATCACTGTTGGTTTCTCAACAACATGTGCTGTGTCTCCGGGCAAACCGCTCGACAATGTCAATCTGCTTCTTCCTGTGTTTTGTTCCAAGTGTTCTACAGAGTTTCTTCGCACCCAAGAGCATGGACCGACAATTTGCATTTTTGACACCAGAAGCACCGATCCAAGTAAATCCATGACAATCAATGCAACATTTGGTAGTGGCCATGATGTGGATAAGTGTTCCTGTCCTGCTTATGAGGTGGAAATCACCGGCAAGCCTCAGGGGTGAAGGTGAAGTATTTTCACCCTTCCCTGCTGGTGTCATCTTTAGTGAAGTGTGTGGTGCGAGTGAGCATCTAGCTTCCACAGCAAAGAGTTCTGATCATCGATGCCTCAGTCGTGACAAGCCGTCTCACGCTCACATGGTTGAAACGGTTTTTGCGGAAATGTTCGTTCGATTGCTAAAAAAATCTCTAAGTTCTTGACGATCTGCTGCAGCAACCATTCTTCGTGCCAGTTCCTGTTGGACTGCAAATCAGTTCCATAAGAATGGAGCATAGCTGTAGTCTCCGTCCACTGGGTTTCAGAGCAGAACATGAAACCTTCAAGGCAGACTTGCTTGATCTTTTTCCATGCCAGAACATCTACAACCCAGGAACAAGGTAATATCAGGTTCTTCCAGCTGTCGGCAACAAATGCTGGAAATACTGAAGCCTTCTTTTTGGAATCTTTGACACCTGCTTTTTCACTTTCACTAACTTCTGGGAACTATCCGGCACCCAATCTACTTGAGATTAAGCTTGCCCAAGTCCCACAACCTCCAGAAACACCCAAAGTTCTGGAACTGCTTCATTCATTGCCTGCATGTTGTAAATGCTACAACTAGGCAAGACCAAAGAGCTGTGGCGACCATTGGAACATCATCTCAAACCTGCTGGTCAACTTTTCCTAAACCCGGAACCCAACAGTGAAGCAGTGACCCCGAAGAACATGACCCTGGATGCTGAAGAACCAGGAAAAGTTGCTCATCCTCCTTCCCCCCCTCAACCTACCCGGTAGGACCTACCCTCTTCTTCAACTCTCTACTCTCTTCTTCGCTTTTGGCCCCTCATAGTCTCATCGAGCCCTTGCTTTTGCTCTCTTGCTATCTTCATTCGTTCATTCGGCTGGGTGTCCCGATTGTGAGCTCGCAACCGAGTAACCATGTTTAGGCATGTTCAAGCCCTCATGACTGCATGAGAAACTTCAGTGGAAAAGAATGACACACGCACTGTGCATTTATCAGCGACGATAAACAGACCCGTTCGTAAATGAACCTTCCATGAAAGCATCAGGCTCTTAAACATTATCAATGGAAATGAAACACAAGTCTGTTCGAGGTCCAAACCCACTTGCAGAACCCCTTCCGGAACCGACCGGAACCCTCAACCTCATTAAGTCACCAGAATCTCAAGAAAAGTTCGCGGAAGCCATACCTTCATGACCCACATCCACCCTGCGCCAACGCACCCCCAAGCCTAGGTCAAGACCCCACTGCTTTCGCTGTTCGCAGACAATCTTGACACTTTTGCTTTTTGCAAACAGGCATGCGTATACCAAATGATTCGAAAAGGAAAATGGTTTTCATTGTGTGGTAAGCAACATCTTTCTGTGTTTGGATCAGGGTCCTACGATGAATGGAAGAACATTTCGCACATCCTAATGATTCCATGCTGATTTTATTGAAGTTGATTAAACCGAATCCCGCCACTGCGAACCTCATCTTTGCACTGCAGCAAGCTCTCCTCGGACACAGCGAAGCAGAATGCTGCACGGCTTAGATCTTGCTGAAGCCTCGAGATGCTGAGTACTTTGCCGCGACATCTTTGGCTCCTTTGGCCCTCAACGCCTCGCCGGGCACACTGCGTGGCTTGCCCTCGACTAATGTGAGATCCGAAGGCTTCAACTGGACTGTGCGACCTCTTATCAATAAACCTGGACGAAATCCTTAAAGCTTGAAATTTCCGACAAGTACACAGACTATATAAAGCCTTTCTGGACCACCTGACTTTGTGGGGTTCCAAGCAAGCAAGTTTTTGACAAAAAGGAAGGAGAAGTGGACGGTTCCACGGCAACAGCCCAGCCCCAATAGCGGGACGTAACCCTGTCACAGGGAAGCTTCTCACTTGTCTCCCAAAGTCCTTTGTCGAACATCATGGAACATCATGAATAATCATGTATTCACAGTGCATGTGCATACATGTATACACTACACATGTAGAGAGAGAGAGAGACATACGTAATAGATCATCACTTATGATATGATGTGCAATATCATGTGTCATATCGGATATCACTTTCTACATAGTACAAGATATGCATGTATGTAAAACATATATTTACATACATATGTACATATATTCACAGAAATGCACATATTTCATTTAGTTCTAAGATAGAATAGAACTTTTCAATAAGCAACCCGTGTAAAGAGATATATTTGAATATACAGGTATGTAGTGTGATCATTTTGCTTATGATCATCTAATGACTGAAAACACTGAGTTTTCTACACGAATTTGTGGACTGGGATATGGAAACTTCCGCCACCACTTGTGCGGTACCACTGAGAAGTAATACCAGTAGAAGTCGGAATTGTAGTAGTGATGATAGCACTGGTTTCGTATGGAAGGGTCAGGTGTAGCACAGCAAAGTATAGCATCTTGTAGTTTAACATACATATTACAATGTAGCTGAATGTGTTTGTTTCTCATACTATGCATGTTTATATATATATGTATACATACATATATATATATATATATCTAATGTATATATATATATATTTATACACAATCCAATGAAGTTTAAACACACAGAGTATAACATAGTTTCACTGTACATTGAAACATGGATGTTTTGGTTTACATGTGAAAACAACTTTAGGAGCTGATTGGCACCGAACACCGCGGTCGCATCTCGCTGCCTCAACGACATCACCCCGCGCTAGGGACTTCCGCGCTGCATGTCCCAGCTGAGTCGAGCTGTAAGCATTGAGACCTTGGTCCAAGCGGAAAAGTCTGATTCAGTGCACGATGTGAGGCTTGGAGCTCAAATCTTAGAGGGCAAAGTGACTGCAAAAGGGGACGAAGGGAACACCATCCACATGACAAGAAATAGATGGCATCATGTGGCATCTTTTTTCCAGCTATTGGCATTCAGTCACCAGCTGTCGACGTCTGGCACTTCGTTGCCAGTGCTTCGCCAGCGTGGCTTTCTGTACACCAGTTGTCGGTGGAGGCCACTGATCAAGTCTATACGAAAGGGTGCATTGTCAAAAATGAGGCAAAAAGGTGGATTTCAAGGGTCTACACTTTCCAAGATGCGTCCCCATGGGTCCACAATGGTACACCATGATTTGTACAAGTGCACCATGTATGACCCTCAAGCCCTTAAACCGAACACCAAATTGGTAGGGGTCGTCTGAACATGGCCGCCCCAAAACAAACCAAGTCATCACTTTCTGGCTGTCCAGCTGAAGGGCTGAGTCATTTCAGAATTTCGGCCAGTTTCCAAACCTTTTCTGGTGTCGACTGGTCGTGACAAAAGAGGCAAGGAGGATGTCTCCCAACGATGTAAGCTTCAAAACTAAGAAAAACACCAGTCTCTACTCCAATACAACTATTAGTTCAACTATGAACATTGCACAAATATCAAGGTGCCACTTCAGCATCCTCGTGCCCAAATTAAAAACGTGGTGCAAAAAGAGCTTAGAAGTGCTCTACTTCTGCTTGGTGAGGCCAGCGCTTCTACTTCTGCCGGCATCTTCGGCACGTCAAGAGTTCACGGACGCCATCCCTGAGCTTCGTTGTCGCTTGGCCCCCTGTTGGAAAGTGATGACTTTGAGGTTCCCCTTCCCGACTTCCCCGCGTTGCACCCGGGACCCATTGTGGAAAACCTGCTGGGGACCCCACACCGTGGGACCTGTGGCCCGATGATTTCTTCTTCTGTCAAGGCTCTGAATCGCATCTCGATTGCGCGCGAAGGCAATGGCGGCCAGGATGATGCCAACACCTTCCAGACCAATGATGCCGAACTGAACCAGCATTCTCCTCGGCAGCGGGCTGTCCCCAACACTAGAAACCTTTAGAGCCTGGTTATGCCAGGAATTTCAGCACCCTGCTTTGAACAGAACTTTCACTGGATGTTTGAGGGAAGTGAATTGAAGGTCCAGTGAAAAACACCTGCTTTGAGGTTCACACCCTGCTTTGACACCCTGCTTCAGACTGTTTTTGAGGGAAGTGTTGCGACAAATTGGAGGAATAGAAATTCAAACAGCGATAAGGATGGATGGTGCTGAACGAGAGCCGCGGCGCAGAAGATCGCTGAGGACCTGGATCCTACCCTCAGCATCCTACAGCCAACAAAGGCTGCACACTAGCGCTAGCTTGCAGAAGGAATACAGGCTTGAAACTGTCTCCAAACATTTTGACGCCATGCACATATTGTTAATTTCTTCTAAGCATTCCAAGAAGGAATATACCTTAATATTTGTGTGTGTATATATAGAGAGAGAGATCTATGTGTTTTTACTTTTTTCATTTCTTGGGGGCCCAAATGTGCAGCTTCCTGAGTTGTTGGGAAGGTCCACCCAAAGCGTCCTGAACTGCGAAAGACCGCATCAAATCTATGCTGTAGAATCCCAGTGTGGATGTTCTCCATTGTAGGCACTGGCTTTACTGCCTAGTCGCTGGATTTCTGCCAAGTTTCATCTGAAAGGAGCTGATCTGGAAAGCACGAGAGACCTGCCAAAAAAACTCCTCTCACACTTTGACAGGAAAGTGATATCGGTTTTTTCTGAATTCTGGATGGTGTGCGAAGCACTGGCTTGCACTAGAGTCGCGGACATGCCAAACTGACAAACCCTTCATCCCCAAATAAACATGGGCAAAGCCTGGCTGCACAGTTCTTTAAGTCTTCCTCGGCCAGAACCCTGGACCAACCTCCGAGGAAATTTTCCAGGCCAGTACGAAAGCCCCCAGAGCACCAGTGACCATGGGAAGCGTCCTGCAAAGCAGTGGTCATCTCTTCATTTGATTTGCTCGAGATCTCTTCATGTGCATCATTGTCATCTCGACAGAACTCTCCCCTTTCATGATCCCCAAAGGCTTCCAAGGTGTACTCTGTACACACGTGCCCACAACACTCATTCTTCACACATCATATGCAATTGCAGTCGGTCCTTTTCACCACTGCAGAGAAGAGCATCTGAGTGAATGCCAAGAGTCCATAGATGACCCAGAGCCACCATTCTTGCGAGAAAGGAATCTCCAGGACAAAATGGATAGTGATGAAGAATGTCCTCATGCTGGTGGCGGATGGTACTGTGGAGACAAGGAACTTGCGGTAGGGAAATTTTGCAAATATCAAGCAGTTGGCAAAGTCACTGGATGATATTCGCAACTGCTCCAGTGGTAGGAATTTCCAGCATTGGCTGCTCCAGCAACAAGATTGACTAAGAACCGGACACTCCAACCACACCTGTGGCCCAAGTTTTCAGCTCTTCGAGCCATTCCTTAGTTCTATGTAGCTCAACCACAGGTGCGACAACTCGATCATGCTGGCACCACATGCCCTACATATATACTTTCGAACACAAATGGTTCGATTGCCACTCCTATCTCATCAATCATGAACAACATTTGGAGAAATTCAAAGCACCAGCACCCTTGCCTGGCCAAACATGTACAAGAGACGCTGTCCAAACCGTGACAAGAGTTGACTTGCCAAACCGTAGCAAAAGACACCCTTACACCTCAAAAAACTACACTCTTAAAAAGGACCTATTGACTGGTGATGAAAACTGGTAAGGAGACTGTTTCATTTTTGTCGCGGGTTGGCCCATACTCACACTGCTGACATCGCCAAGCTTCTTCTTGTTTCTCAACTGCCAAGGACCAAACAACCAGGGCAATCCACTGCAGGGAGGTGAAGGTCATGAAGAACCACTTGAAGAAGTGGACAGCATCTAGCAGCAGAAGATGTCAACCGGCAAACGACCCTGGGAGATCCTGGAAGTTTTTGACCATACGCAAACCAGCTACAAGTGGTGGATGTTCTTCCAGATGAGCAAACGGTAATCTCACCACAAAAGCTGCCAGCAATGATTGCAAATGGATCCCAAGCAACACTACAGTCCGGCCTAATGCTCCTTGTTGAGGATTCACCAATGCGTACACCATCACAACCTCAGAAAAAGGCTTTGTCCATCCTTGGAGTTGCATGGCTTGTCCTCACCCATATAATCAAGTCTTCAAACTTGGTGGCCTGATGGGTCTTTTACTTCTCAAGATCCTCCCATTCTATGCTCCTGACAATCGCCACCAGTCCTCCAAAGATGTTGAAGAACAGGCCGGGCCTTTGCCACAGACCAACTGGGAGGAAGACCCACAGGCTACGTCTTCTACTCTGATACCTCTGGCGGGCTGTTAAAATCTCAAAACATTGAAGTCCAATCTTTCAGTGCCCGATGGCCAGTACCACAGCAGCTGTTGAAAAGGATGTTTAGATCGCCCCAACTTGGTAGCGATTCGTGGTTCTACCAAGCCTCAGGTAACAATGTAGCCGCAAAGACTTGGGGTACCAACTTGCTTCCAATCATCCATTAATAGTCATTTATAGTAATAAACCAGCTATTTTTGGGGCCCCCTATGGCTTGAGAAACCACTATCTGGGCAAAGGACATCTTCTTGCGGATGAGCACTATGAAGGACATAATCAGCATCGGCACGGCCGCCAGGAAGATTATGCCCCACATCGCTTCACGGGTTGGCCCTGGGAGACGGCTTGACTGTCTGCCGGACGTCTGATGGAAGAATAAGCCATGCAATTCGCCTCTACTTCAAGGATTGCACTTGATTTTCAAGTCTGTTTGAAGATTAAAGAGAGAAATGCTTAAAGCATCAAAGAAAGTTGGGGAAAAATGCTCCAGGATTGGACACAGCTATCGACAGCGCCAAGCCGGCTAGTGATTCGTGCCTGCCTGGTATCACAGAAGATCCGAGGTCTCCTGTATTACATCCTGCTTCATTTTCTCTCAAAGTGGACCAGGTGGCGCAAGTGTCACCTGCAAACAATTTGGTTGGAAAAAATCAAAAACAAATCCGAAACAATTTTTGCCCGCAGAATCAGAATGACAACCAACAATTCCACCACAGGAGATAACTAACTCAGATTCATTCCACCAAAGGACAACTAGGGCAACCTGGTGACAACCCCAAATTGCAAAATTCGCGGACCTCGAAGATCTGTGGAAACAACACCATCGGTGGAGGAGAAGATGGTGCTCACTCGGCTTGGGTACTGAGAGCACGGGTCATCACCTTAGGCCAGTGCTGTCCGTTGGCTCACCCGATTGCTCGTTGATGTTCATGGTAAGTCGCGGCTGCTCACAAGCCAACCAGTCTGGGGCCACGAACAGCTTTTACTGACCTGGCACAGCTGCCAGTGAAACGCTGAACTTCAACACTTGGAACCTGAAGCTTGTAACAGGATCTATCCTATGGCACTGTCATGGGACTGGGTTAGGCTTCGATGTTAAATCAGCTGCCGCTCACAAGATCCAGGTTGCAGGCTCAAGAAAAATGCTTAAGTGACTTGGAATCCGGGCCATCTGCTAATCTACAAAAAGAGTTGGAAACGCCATGGAAACGCCATGTCCCAAGTGTTTCTCCGTGTTTCTCCCAACTTTGTGAATCTTCCAGTGCTCTCAACCTTTCAAGGCAAAAACTCAACAGCACAGCATGCTCCATGTTTCACCGGGTGGTGGTGCCGGAGCAGGCCTTGTAGTACAGGATGCCATCCTCAACAAAAACTCCTTGAACCTCGTCTCCTGCAGAGGCGGCAGCTTTGATGTGATTCGATTCGAAAGCTACATGACGTGACGCCGTGACGCTCCACTCCTGCACCATAGCTGGAAGCGAAAACCGGAGTCGGACTGTCGTTGGCTGTGTAGTTCTCATCTACGGTGTAGATCCTGTCCCAACTTTCTCACTGAACATTTGGAATTTCTGAATCTACGTGAAAATTTCACTAGTAAAGTGACAATTACTGACAAGTACTGACAAGTACTGACAAGTACTGACAAGTACTGACAAGTACTGACGAGTACTGACAAGTACTGTTAACTCTTGAAAGTGGCTCCGAAGTGTAGTGGCAAGTTGTTGCGGCCACTTTGGTTTCCATGAGTCGTAGCTATTCCCCCGAACAGTGGCAAGATGTTCATGGGTTGAAATGCATTTTTCCAGGATGAACTTGACTACAAAGACTTATCTGTAGGTCTCCAAAACGATAAAAAGAAGTCTTCAACAACAGGATCCATAATTCTGTGGTGGTTCCAAATCCTGACCTGTGAACCAATTTTTCCAAAAACTGGTTTCTTTCTCCGCTTTCTCCTACGCTCACTAGAGCTTCGGCACAACATGCTGAGTTTTCAAAACCATATCAAGTGCCACTACTTTTTCGGGATAAAATCCGGATACGGTATTGTTTTTTGGGTGCAAATGTTGCTCCTTCCTACTTCAACAGTGAACTTCATATTTCCTACTTGTTGCTTCTCGCTTCCAACCTACTACAATTCCGTGAACTTCTGACTAGTTCGTACTACTTACCACTGATTAGTTCGAGTGCTCTGCTTACATAATACTTTTTACTTCTGACTTCCCACTTCTGCCATCCAACATACGATGTATTTACGATGTATTTAATTTGTGTATACTGTATGTAACTAGATCTAACGAGTACTTACTCACTTGCTGCTTCCCACCTCCTACTTACTACTTCCGATGTTTTACTTTCTGCTTCTCACTTGAGATATAGGAATTTCCCACACAGTACTTATTTTGTCCTCCTATTTCCTGTTTACTACCTCCTACTTCCTACATAGTAGCTACTATCTAGTACTTCCCACGAACTACGTCCAACTTACTACGAATGAGTTGTATGCTACATACCCTTGGCCTTTTACTACCACTTGCGTAATACTTACTACCTATCGCTGACTGCCCACTTCTCAGCCTTCTACCCCCTACTTCCTACAGTACTTCCCAGGATCTCCCAGCTAGCCACCTTCTATTGACAGTACTACTTTGGACCAAGCATTACAGCTGCTCAAGAACCTTTCCCCCAAAGCAAGGGAGGGATTGGTTCAAGGTAAGACTCTAAAATTGCAGGTGAACAAAAAGCTTTCAGGGTCAGAGAAAACTCCTAAAACAAGGTATTGCTGAGTCTGTCGACGAAGGTGGAGGAGAAACATGACCTGCAATTTCTGCAGAAACGATTGACCATAATGTGAAGGCGTGCTGCGGTCGTTTCTTCATCATATGCACATATTGTTACATACCGTCACATTCCAAAGCTTCTATTCCAAGCAGGTCAAGAAGATTGATTTCAGATTTGCCTTTGGTTAAGAAATGGAAAGATTGATTTCAGATATGCCTTTGGTTTGTGGAATGCCAATGCTGTTTGGTCAACAGAGCCCCAGTTAGCCGCCGAAACTTGGGTCGTGCATCCAATCCATCCCCTCTGCCAGCCTTAGACGATCCACAAAATACAGCTTTGACCTTGCCACTGCTGTACGTCACATTGCAACTGCTGTCGATCGTCTAGAAATCAGAGCCTGTCAGAAGCGTTTCTACTTGGTCTGCTGCTCAAATATCGTCAATGCAGCTCCACTTTGAGCGACCTCAGAAACTTCTCAAGGCTTTGGGTCCTCTGATGTGAGTTGGCACGCTGCCATTGCATCCAGATGGTCTGCCAGTTTGTTAGTCGTCTTGCACTGTCTTTCGCATCACGCCCATAGGCATCTCAAAGTCACATTGATGTGTTTTGATCAAATCGATACCGAGCATGAATCTATATGGCTGAGAGTAAAACCCGGTACTGCTCATGAAAATTCTGGAAATGAAAAGGATAGTCTCGATTGGGGTGTTAAGTCATCCACGCTTGGTACTGTTTTGTAGTGAACCATCCCTGTATCTCAATCAACAAAGGAGCTCGTGCTTGGCTGTCTATTGGACTGCCATCCTTTGACAGCCAGGTCTTCACTACTCATAACGGAGCGTGTAGCCAGGCCACTCGGATTGTCTCCGCACCATCGTAACGAAGAAATTTAGTTCCGCCGTTCACCATGCCATTGAAGAAGATACTGCCTGCCATTCGCATCGATTCGCACTGCTAATTCGTGATACCAAGTCACCAATATTCAGCGATCTTACAGCCCTGAGGGTTGGGAACTGAAATGCATCAAGGTTTGTCAACTGCAAAGGGAGAATGCAATAGAACACAATAGGATCGTGAAGGCTCAAGCACTACTACCTTATCGCCCACACCGCCTTGGTTTGGGTGCAAGTCAGCTAGAATGCCTGAAGTGCTAAAAATAAAAACAGTTTGAGGGTCTTTTTCAGAGCAAAGTCAAAACAGGCATGTCAATTCCTGGTTTCTGATTTTCTCTTGCTCAACTGGCATTTGTCCACTTGCCCGGGTTGAGGCTTGCTTTGGTTCAAGTCGGGACTTCTTTGGCCCTTTTGACTGCATTTTTCGAGGTCAACGTTGGATGGTACTGTTCACATGTTTTCCCTTTCTCGATGTAGTGGATGGGTTGCACAGCAGGCTCGAAACTTGCCCATTCAATGCAGACCCAGACTGTCTCTGGAGCGTTTCTTCCCTTCTTGTGATTCTTTAGAACACCTTCAGGTTGTTCTTGTGGGAGTCCCCGCACAATGCCAAAAGAATCGCCGATTTGCAGAAGACATGCATGAAAATGTATGTTCAATGTTCGTGCTCCGACCAATACAGTATGCAAGCTTGAAATGAAGACAATGGTTGAGGTACCTGCAGCCTCAGCACGGGGAAGCAGCACTTAACATTGTCGCTCTGACAGACCAACGCAAAAAAGGGGCGGACCGCAGGGGTTCCACGCCTCCAAATGTAATGAAGTTTGCCTGTTTATAGAGCTCGAACCTGGAGGCCCATGATTTCAAAGCTGAACTAGCGCTGCTGGGCAGCAGATCTGGCAAGCCTGCAACAGGCGAGGCTTATCGACCATCCATAGTCATGACAAATCCCGTTCATGACGGAAGAGCCGGGATGGAAACACATAGACAGGTGCAGAGTGGGTCAGATTCTGTTCCGAAGTCTAGAAGTTCTATTCAACGAAACTTCCATGTAAGACCTTGGTCCATCCCTGACCGTGGAAAAATCTTTGCGTTCGACAGGTGATGGGTGACCGGCCTGACTCCCATTCCCATCTTTCAGTACTTGATGTACTTGGTTCGGGATACGGGCCAGTGGTGATTGTCTCTTGGCCTCAGAGTCCGACTTGGAAGGCGAAGATGCCAACAATGTCGCCAGTCTCATCTGTCAAGTACTCACACTTCACCAGGAACCATTCTTAGCGTGGTGACCTTTCACTGCCCACAGTATCTGACGTTTCCTGGAAACCTCTCCGCTTTGCAGCAAAGGTGTTTTGAGTATTCTGATTTACAGCCAAGGAACCAAAAGTATTGACCTCAGCGTGGCTGCAGAAAGATGAATCATTCCAGGAGGCGCTCAATAAGAGTTGCGAGCCAACAATTGCGACAGGAACTTTGCCAAGCCTGACTTGTCTCAAACTCTGTAGCGCTTCACCATCTCAAGGGGAAGTTGTAAAACAAGCTGCTGCAATGTAGGCACCGGCAATGAAGACAAACCAGCCGGCCAGTACCCAAAGAAGGTTTACAAACTGCTTGTAGACAGGTCCAGACCTGTCGCTCGGGGCAGGAAAAGCAGCAGACTCTGTTTAGCACACTGCTCATTGACATCGCCTCTCCAGCCACAGTGCTAAACCAATCAGCAGTACAATATACCTCGGCGCTGTTCGATCAGGTTGGGGGCTGCTGCATTCTTCATACAAAATGTTGGAAAAATCCATGTGAAGTGACAAATTCACATCCACCCGTGAGAAAGTCAGAGGAGGTCATACCGCGCTCTGTGGATGTGCCATGATCTGCGATATTGCTTGGTTTTGTGCTATCAAATGGTGAAAGAGCGGAATCTCGACCTCATAAAGGTGATGCCTTAGACTCCGGTACAGATGATCAGTCTTGCATTTTGTGGTCACTTGGATCCTTCGCAGGGAGCTGGTCTATTGAGTTTTCAACGACAGTTGGCAATTCTGTTTTCTAGAGTTTCTGATCATAAAACATAAAATCCAAAAAAATGCAATTCTTTCCCCATCCATTCGGCAATGTTTTAAGCTTTGTTCAAGCTACACCACGCACACTCCGAGACCAAAAATCCATGATATGGCAGTGGTCACACCCACGATGCCCCAGGCTGCCAGGTTCACGATGATGAAACCTGCATAGCAGAACACTGCGCTTGCACCGTTGCGGAACGGGCGTCATGGACACGTCCCGTTCATGTTTCCGTGCCAGGAAAACTCATGTTGCTTTGTATTTCACCAAAATTAGTTCTGACTATCACCACTAATCACCACTAATCACCACTAATCACCACTAATCACCACTAATCACCATTTTATCCTTCACAGTTTTGCATCTTAAATGTTTCCCCCTTGTGGGGGTGTTGCTGTTGTGGGTTGCCCTACGCCCTGGTGCCCAGGTCCCTGTGCCGCCATTGCTTTATCATCTGAAAAGGACCTCCCTGAGGTTTGCGACTTCGGTGTTTTGAGGCCAAATTTCAGGGAGAAGAAAAGAGATCCAAAATGATAGAGGGATTAAGAAAGACATGTATAGATTGTATCTATGTAAATATAGATATAGATATCTATGTATATACATATATATATATATATATCTTCCAGTGACCACCCCGGCTCAGCATGGATCGGGGGAGCAAAAAGGGGTTAATGTTGAGCCATGCGGAGCCTGTGCAACATGAGACTTTCTGCCTTTTTGTTGCACTGAAGCAGTTTTGAAGGCACAACTTTCCCAGTGATTCAAAAGCTGAATATGTCGACATAAGTAAATAGCCAGCATGAAACACAATTCAAGCTAGGGCAGGAGAGCCCTGTCTTGGAAAGTGCGCATCAGAGTGGGAAATGCTCAGATACATCCTTTGGGAGGGAGCAATTGGTTCAACATGCAGCTTACCACCAATGATTGCCGAATCAGTCCATGATGCGTAAAAATGGATCCAACGTGGGTGAAAGTGTGTTTTTGCAGCGTTTTTGAAGGTAAAAGGTGTGACCTCAATTCGAGTCCCGATAATCCAACAGAGGGTAACAAACAAAATCAACAAGATTAGCATGTATTGCGCTGTTGAAAGGCTCAACAAGAGCATTAACGATGTTAATGGGTTACTGCCACCAATTGGCAGTCCGACTCCTTTTGTTCTGAGTTGTGATTGTGTCGCCATCACGACATCTGACAATCTTCTCCCCGCCTAGCCATCCGAGGACACCAACACCAACGCTAGGCTGCTCTGCATCAGTCTCGGGTTTCACGTCTTGCGCCTCACGGGGGCTCTAAACATCACCACACCATTTCATGATTATTTCGAACGGATTCAACACTTGAGTCTTACTGTTCTCAGTGTGGCCTCCACATCTGCTGCAGGTGCTATGTCCGCCATGCCTTGTTGCCTGCACCATCAAGGTAAGATTTGAAGTTACGCATTCGTATCTGTTTGATTGTTCGTTAATTGTTCATTTATTAATTTGTCTACTTACTTATTGGTTCGTGATTCATCTATATATACTTACTTATCTATCTATTTGTCTATCTATCTATTTATCTATTCATTCATCTATTTCTCTATGCATTTGTTATGTCTGTAAATGTATATACTGTTACAAGTGGATGTATGTGTATATGTATGCATGTATGCCTGTATGCCTGTATGCATGTATGCATGTATGCCTGTATGCATGTATGCATATATGCATGTGTATGTATACGTATATGTTATACACACATATATATATATATCACTTTTCCTCCACTCGCCAGTCCAAAGGCTCCCTTGGCGCCAAGATTGACGCCCAGCTGCAATGTTTGCAGCTAGAAAAGAAAACATGCCAAGTCTTGGCACTGCATTTCAACAAAGATCTTCAAATCTCTGCTGATGTGTCAACATCCGTCTCTGAAATCCTTGAACGCTGGGCTTCCAGTGCAGCGATCACTTGGCAAACCACGGCAGAGGAGTGGTCTGAAAGAAACTCAATCCTGTGCCGAGCAAGTTCGTTCAGCTGGTGCAGAATGACCTGCGCCGCAACCTCCTGCAAGTAGTACTCAACCGTTTTCAGCTTAGTCCAGCGACCACGCCACTGAATCAGCTGAACATCTTCCGTGGCCAAGTACAGATGGGTCGCACCGGACCCACGAAGAACTGCAGGGGTGGCTCCCTTTGAAGCCCTTGTATGAGGGATTTCCAGTCTGTCCATCACCTTATCCCATTGTCTCCGGTATACCGAAGCACTGCCAGGAAAAAGTTTGCTTTCCAGAGAAAAGCTGCCATAGACCGCCTCGATGAAGCGGACAATCAGGGCATCCTCAATCTTCGCATGCTGCCTCCGTGCGAAGCGTGCAGTTTTAGGATTCCGCACATGCACATAGAGAACCGTGTGCTTCTGCAGAGAGTCCCGAGGAAGAACCAGATCCCGTCTTCGAAGGGCAAGGAACTCCGCTGGATGTAGCATACCAAGAAAACCCAGCATCGATACTGCAGCCCAAAGGTTCCAGCCCCACATCAAAGCTAAAGCGACTCCAGCTCGAAGGATAGGAGCCGAGATTACCGGCCTGCATTCGCCCGGTTCCGACAGCTGCCATTTGCGATCGATCTGCCAAGCTGGAGCTAAAAGGCCTCTGAAGTGCGGGAACCGATCCTGGACACTGGTGATGGCATCGACCAACAGATATCGTGGATATCCTTGCTCATAGAGATAGCAACCATAGCCACGCAATGCCAAAGCGACTGCGTGAGCATTGCCAGAGAACTCCTCGAACTTGCAGTCCATCGTCTCCGAAACCCATGCAATGAAATCTGCAAAGCACTGGTCCATACGAGCTGCAGTGGCTGTTGAAAACCCGACAGCCAAGTCGAAAGAGCCTCTGGGGACTCGTTCTTTTCCTTTGCCAGGAGCAGGTGAAGTCCCGACGAACCCAGGCCCCGGGTTTCGCTCAATATCACCACACAGCATCAGCATGAGGCGCACCCAACGGCCACGAACCTGAGGGAAGGCAGCAGAGCTGAGAACTGCATCGAAGCTCTCATAGCGGCGATGTCGCAGCCCATGCAACCACTGCGGTTGTTCCTTGGTCGGGCCAGGCACGGCTCGATTGCGTGATGGGCCATGGCATCTGTTTTTGTGTGCGCTGACATGCAAACCACCTGGATATAAACCACCCATGATTATGTAGCCTAACGATGTTTGCAAAACCCTGGAAAGTGCAAAGCTGCTGGATCTGCCCTTGGCTGTGGCACCAAGTGTGACACATGAGTCGAGCAGCCCCAAAATCCTAGAGTTCTGATGGTGTTTACAGCAAAATTTCAACCAAGTTTTATGAGTCCTACATTCGAGAACGTTGATGTGTCCCTGCTTCAAAAACCTATACCGCAGAAGCTCCTTGAAGTGCAGACTGTCTGCCAGCTCCCCTATCCACTCGGGGTCTTCGCGCCATGCTCGTAGCGCCGGCTGCGCATCAGAGCTATTACCTGACAGGGATGGCACGGAGCAACCCAACTCATGCAGGCAGGCAAGCTTGCGAGAAAGCGGGATTACAGGAGATTGACCCTCTTTATGATTGAGTGAACCTAATGCCATACGTCGCATTAAGGGAAGGGGATAAGATGCTGAGTAAGAAGCTACGGATTCACCTAGTCGGGGCGGTCGCCCGTAGACTACAGTGCTGTTGGGTTTGCACTTAGCTTCGAAGTCCTTGATCTTATCCCGTGTGAAGGTGCCCTCAATTCAACAGTGGTGTGAGGCATCTGGGCAGCTACACTTGGCTTCAAGGTCGAGAAGCCATGGTTTGTTGCGCAACCATTTTGAAGGCTTTTTGAATCCGGAGCCGTAAGCACAGAAACAAAATTTTGACAACACACAACCCATCATTGCCAAAGCTTGGAAACAATGCATGTAAAACATGACAGAAGATCCTGGCTGTTCGATGCTAATGAAACCGCCTACACGAATCACTATGCAAAAAAGAAAAGCCGTGCGTCTAGCTAATGAGTTCTGTTCTCTGGTGAGTGGGTCCCCCAAATTGAAACCTGCAGGTTGCTGCTTGCTGCGAATCCTCGGTCGTCGCAAGGTGCCATAGGTGTAGCACGGAGGACCCCCATGCCATTCCCTGACAACGCCTCTGCAAGCAAGAGCTCGCAGCTCGTAGAACACTGCTCGATCCAGCATGTCTCCAAAAGCAACGTGCTTCCTGCGGGAGTCAAGACCATCATGCGTGGTGAGGCCTACGGCTGCATGACTGGTGGACCAATTGCCCTCACCTTTGAACAGTTCGATGCAATCAAAGATGAAACCTTCTCTCAAGTGCTTGGGAGGAGGGAAATTAGGAGGGGCGCTGGATTATGGGGAGAGGCCTCGTGGCCAAAAGAAGGTTCAGTATCTATGCTGAGCTCTTTAAGCAAGGCCGCTGCTGGCCCTTCCAACTTCGTGTAAAACCCTCTCTGTTCAGCGTGCCTCCAAATTTCGGCAACGACATGCTCAGCTTCCTCAGCCTGCACGATGCCGGCACCGTACGGCGAGGCGTCCATGCAAAACACTTTGTTGCACGTGCGCACTCGAAGGTCAGCTTGTGCTACAGGGGCTAACACACTGAGTGCTAACAGCTCGTTACCAGCTTTCTGGGACAGCTTGAAAACTTGATTCTGAGGTTTCCCACACCCTTCCTGGAATACAGCATTCATGATTGCCATGAGTGGACGCCTAAACATGAATGCACTGACCCAACTACCGGTGATGCAAGAAAGGAGCTTAGGGGTAACAAAACCTTTGCAGGCAATGATGGATGTGCACAAACTAAGGACACCGATTCGGTGCCGAGGAGCGGAAACTTTGCCAGCCACCCCATCGACATCGGCCCCTAAGAAAGTCCCCTGAGTGACCCCCCTACGTTTCTTTTTTGGGTGTTGAGTAAGGCCAACAATTTTGTACGCCTTCTCGGCTCGTTCAAAAACCACAGTGTCCCGAGCAGGTTTGCATTGCCTCCATGCGCTACGAGATACAACCTGCAACCCCAAATGATCATCTATTGCCAAAAACTCATAGAATGCTCCCCGAGGAAAGGCCTTACGGTAGGCCACTCGTTCAGAGTCGCGAAGAGAGCCCGCCAGCTGAGCCAGCACCTGGCGGTGCGCCTGCTGCACGATCTCTACCGCGAGGCTGTCGCCCATGGCCAGGGAGCCAAGAGCGATGTAGCATTCAGAGGTATGCAATTTTGGATCGTATGCTGAGAGGTGTTGCAACTCGTGAGGACGGAATTTCATCCGGATGCAATTCCTTTTGGCTCGAGCATCTGGCACTTGAAACGTGTAGTACATTTCCGCTAAGTCATCAGCTGAAATCCTAAGAACCTGATCATCTTTGCGTTGGATTAAACCTATCAAGCAACCGGGGGCCAAGGACTTGGTGTAGTTACTGTAGGGCCTCATGCGACCGTTAATGACCACAGGGTTAAGGATAAGGCGATCCCATTCCTGATCTTGAGCAACCGCAAAAATTCCTACAGCTTCCTCATGATTGACTGAATGACAAGGAAAAATTCGACATGCCCCCATCTGGCCCCATTTCGTGGCTAGCTTCAAAACCTCTGTGCGTGAGCAGTGGACTTTTCCCACCGGCTTCTTGATCCAAAGATTTTCCGGTAACCGAAGAGTCTCAGGATTCTCAAAGGCTTGACGCACCACAGGGTCGACCAAGAAAGGGCGAGGATCGAATGCGGGAGAATGCAACCACTTGATCCTATCCGCAACGACCGGCAGTGCAGTTGTGGTGTCAACAAACTGCTGTGAGCTGATCCCAGGATCGATGGGAGGAGAAAACTCATCCCCGTTTGGCTCACCCGGGACGGTGTCATGTCCATGGGATTTATTTCTTTGGGGTCGGTCATAAGGGTTTAACCCGGACTTAACCCATTCGGCTACGACATTTAGGTCCTCATCCTGCGGGTCCCCCGCAGGCAGTTCCTGGCATGCACGCAACAGGCGATCTAATTTGTCAGCGCTTCGGCCCAGAGTCGAGACGTCGAAAGTGCCGGCTGCCATGAAATGAGACACCAGAGTTTCTACTCGAGACAGCATTTCAAACTGCTCAGTGGTGTACCCAAACCCTGCACAGGCACGAGAAAGAGGCTTGGTAGGATTACATAAGGCAAACCAATTAAGAGTGGCAACTATCTGCTGAAACAACCTATTCCTAAGCTGGAAGTATCTCTTACGCCTCCTTCTCTTGGGCGACAGGCGCTGAGGACCAGTCCAACGCCACAGCGGTGGGGGACATGGGATTGGATCTCGGACCTTCGGGCGGTCCAAGTGCTCGGTGCGAGTGGCACGCTCACAGGAAAGCAGGATGAATCGACTGAGTCCCAAGTGAGCTTGCAGTGTGTTATTCTGGCATGCATCTAAAACATTTAAAAAACTAAACACTTCCTTACTACGTGCATTGAAACCGGGGATTGGATCATGAAGAGAGGTCGGATTACAGCTATCGATCCCATTAGACAACTCAACATCCTGAGCGGCCTGCACACAAGCATCAAAAAGATTGAGGTCCTCTGCAAAAGCGCTAGTAATCGCTCCCATCCTCTCAGTCTCACAAAGGGCTCCCGAAGTTCCGCTGCTCATAGAGGAAGGAGAGCCATCGGCTAGGTGGCGGAGCTGTCTGCTCCTTTGTCTGCTTGGTTCTTGGCTTTGCGTTTTGGCCATGGCTTCTTGGGGGTGGTTTTGTCGGCCTTGTCCTCGTCGCCCTCTCCGTCCTTGTTGTTGTTCTTGGCACTGGAGTGGCGGAGTCTGGTTTCGAGGAAGTCCATGTCCTTGACAAAGGCCACGTTGGCGGCGATCCAGGACGGCTGAGCTGACTTGCCGTATGGTTGGATTTTTGATTGTTTCTTGTTCTGGGCAACCATGGCGAAATTGGGATCGGGGAATCCACTGAGCAGCCAGCCCATCTGAGTTTTGCCTGCATCTGCGGCGCACTGCTCGATGAACAAGAGGCCTCTTGCAGCATAGCCCATCATCAGCTCGTTCCTGGCCAGGAACGCTGCTTCCCATGTGAAGGCCTGGAAGTAGGCGAACATCGTGAGAAGGCGCATATCTCCAAGAGGAACGCGTCTCTCGATGAAGTCCCGCATCAGGCCGGGATACGGCTCCAGCACCCCCATGTCCTTCATCGCATTCCGCATGGTGTGCTTGGCCACAAGAGCTGAATCCTCCAACTGCTTCAGGCGTGCAGCCTTTTACGCCTGCTGAGGAGCTTGCGGACTCGTTGGCCTGGCCGGCCAAGGCATGAGCTATCGAGTCTGCAGGCTGCTTCGGCACCATGCGGGACAGCATCTCCTGGTTTTGACGGAGCTGCAAGGCCATCAGCTTGTGAACTGGATCCGTCATGGCTTCCATCAACATGCCCAGTTCGTCGGTGTCCACAGCTTCGGCCGCCACTTCTTGCTCCAAGAACTTTGGGACTTGAGGAGAACGAGGAGGAAGCTGCCGGCTTTCGGCCTGAGCTGTCAGCTCTTGCCTGCCCAGCCTCGAAGGTGCAGGGCCAGCCATCGTCTGCAGCTTTGACCACACTGCTGAATCCACCGCTCCGGCACCAGCGGTGGCTCGACCAGTCGAGCTTGCATCTGGCGGATAGTCTCGGTCTGCTGTCGAATCAGTTCGGACTGGTCCGCCCCAGGTGGCTGCATTGGGTCCTCCAACATCTCCACCTCGTCTTCGGCCTCGACAAGATTCTCCTCGGCCGCTGTGGCATACTCCTCCAAGAACGGCTCCTCCACGTCGGTCTTCCCAATCCAGTCTTCTGAGGCTTCCCAACTCGAAGCTTGTTGAGGGCGCACCACTGCGGTGCCATCCAGGAACCGCACCAATGGTATCCCTGTGAACCGGATTGCTGCTGCTTTCTTGAAGTGGGATGCACATGGCCATGGGAAGTCGGCTAGCAAGACCACCTGCGTCTCCAGCGGTCTTCCACGGGGAGTTTCGCAAAGCACTGGAGCCTCGAAGGTTGCTACAAGACTCACGCCCTCCGCATCGACAATGTTGGCCACAAAAGCGACAATGTCCTCCGTGAGGGGCAACACCACCATGAAACCTCCAGCCCTCCATCGCAGGAGGTAGGCTGATGCCCTCCATGCCACAGATCCACCCTCAGCTGACGGTGGACCTTCCAACCAAACCTGGAACAAAGGCTTGCCAGGTTCTGCCGCGAGTTGCAACTGCTCGCGGATGTAGGCCTCAGTGAGGCCTTGTTTCACAGGTCTGGAGGCCATTGGGACCTTGCAGCTGCAAGGTAAGCAATGGCTTCGGACAAGCTCCCGAACGAGTGCGAGACGCTGCTTGGATGAAACCAACCAGTGTTGTTGTTGACTGCCCTCCGGTAGCTAACGTAGCACCGGGTGAAGAAGCCGTGAGGATGTTCTGGAGCTCGAAGGCACACGTACACCTGTGTGGTAATGCGAGCAGGCAGCCTCGGGGACTTCACCACGAAGCGAACTGATCCAGCAAGCTTGGCCCTGGCGCTGATCCCAGCACGACCTGCACGAGCAATGCGAACGTCTGCACTGATCGGGCTGTTCTCAAAGTCCGGGTCCGAGTACAAGAACTCGAGGGCAGGAAACCAAAAACGACCAAGTTCCAGCAAAGAATCAGTCCTCAGCAAGTCCTGACTGGCCTGTGGATCGAGCACGAGCTCGGGCACCCAATCCTGTTCCCTACCCTCAACACAGCAGTAAGTGGTTCCGAAACAAGGTCAGGGGGAGTGACCTCACCAGGGTTTTCCGCAGTGACCAAAATCCAAAGGGGCTCGGTCTGACCCGCCCAAGCCTCAAACACTGATCTGACCAGTTGCCTGAGACTCCTGATCATGCACGATACTGCCTGAGCCGCCGCCTGAGATCAGCTGGTCCAGAAGGATCAGCTGGTTCGAAGGGTTGCACAGTCCAGATGCCCAGCCTCAGCAGCTGCCACAGAAACCTGCGCAGCGAAGCAGAGAGAACCAAGCTCGTAGCAGCGCAGCCCACGCAGCAGCCAATGCACAAGCACAGGCCCACCAGCAGCAATGAAGCCACCGAGCAAAGGCAGGCAGTATGGCTGGTCGCAGGAATCCAGGCAAATCTGATCTCTCGAAACAAATCGAGGATCAGCTGGGGGGACCACATAAACCTTAAGCCGATAGTGCTCTTGAGTCGGTTGAACTTTCTGAAAGGACAGTGATGGCTTGCATATATACAAGATGATGGTGTGGCTGAGGTCATTGTAGCTTAAGTAGTTGCGTTTCACAAAATGTGTCCCTTCCTCTAAAGCAGCTGCACTTCCCACTATGGTTTCAGGACACATCGTGCTGCCAGCTGCCAGAATGCGCATTGCAACCACACAACAACCCTCGGTTCCAGTTGGTTCACTCCCATTCATGCGCTACCTTCGCCCCACACTGTGCCTCTGCAAGTTGACAAATGTTGGGTGCCAAACTCACAATCGCCCAACGGAAATGGGCGGCGGAAATTCCAAAACTTCAATCAACAGTCAAAGCAACCCTCTCAAGCAAATCCTTCACGAATCAAAATCCCTAAGAACAAATCACAGGCACTACCGCTTGAAAGAAACTCCTGTCACTTCTATAGTGTGATTTCCAAAATGCAGAAGCCGTAACTGCTTCCAACAAAACAAATTGAAACCCCAGGATTAGTCCCAATGACTGCAGCAAACACCTGCCATACATCATCTCTTCCCAAGCCAATTCCCCGCTAAGCTCTCCAGCCCTCTGCCGCTGCTGCCATGGCATCATGATTGGCCCGCCCAAGCCCTGCGTCAGCAAAAGGTGGAAACTGTTCCACACGGACCTTTTGATCTATGGACCAATGGATTTGTAAAATCAGATACATCAGTCATATAGATGGATTTGTGTTTAGTAGTGCTTCAGGATTTCCAAAGAAAATTGATCAAATGACTGTGCAAAGTCTCACACCCATGGGCAACCCAATCACAGCTCTGGAGTCCAACAGAGTTTCAAAATACTCTCTGCTCATCCCTTCTATGAAATGCATCACAAGTGCTGAGCCACATTGGTGACGGATGGAGGAAGCGCAGTTGCAGTACAAACTGCGAATTCGTCAATGCGGGTCTATTCATAAATGGGGGTGCTGCAAATCTTGACTTACTTGGAAAATGAATCACATTTGAAGGGATTCTTAGCATTTCCGCACATGCCAATACCAGAGCAGTCAATGTTTTGCTCCGTGCACAACCACGGGTGCCCAGTTTTACCAGGCGACTTTGTCACTCGTGAGACAGCAAGAAATCAGATCAAAAGCCATGACACGCTTCTGCTTCCAAGGAGTAAACGCACATCTTGCTTTAATTCAATCTGATTCACTGATCAAATCAGTTCAACATAGTTCACCGATCTCTGCAATTTCTGGAATCTCCTGCTTGTCGAACTGGATGCTGCGCTGGCACTGAAAATAAAGAACACGTTCCTAGAAAGCCTGCTGCCAAGATTGGAGAACTTCAAACCTTCGAATGATCAGAACATTTTCCTAGAAGCTCCGGGTCCTTGATTACTAGAAGTTTCAATGATCGGCACAAACCCCGAGTTCGCATGAACGCATGAACTGCTCCTTTGTTTCAGGTGCAGCTCCTCATCTGTCGAAACATGCTCTGTAGCCTTTTCCACAATAGATTGTCAAATTAATCTTATTGAATTCGACTTTGTTTGATTTTATACGTGTATGCAATTACACTTCTGAAAGCTTTTGATGCCATACAAAAAAATATCGAAAAATACTGTACACCCGCAAATTCGCAGCAGCTGATTTTCTGATTTTCACGATATGGGCTGCTCAATCTCAATGGCCTTGAAAACCCATGAGAATATCAAGCAGCTGCGGGCCCAAAACCGTTGGCTCACACGCGAATCTTTGGCACTCTTGCAATTAGCCTGGATCGTGGTTTCTGGCAGCGTGAGTTCATTGAACATACCCGGATCTTAAACAAACCCCAGCAACCACTGCTAAGACAAATCAACTGTTGCGTGAGACAATTTGAGACAATGATCAGAACAGTGATGCCACTTTCATGCATTTTCGATGAATAAATTGCTGGAAACATCTCCTTCCTTCAGGTTCAATAAACCTTTGGTCAGTTCCAGAGACAATCGTTCGAGATTCGACAATGCATCAGTTCGACAATGATTCCTACTACTACGCTCACTATTTGGAACATGGGGGTACCCCCAAATCATCCAATATTATCCATTGATATCAAAAAACCATCCATTTTTTGTGTCCCCTATTTTGAGAAATCACCATTTTGCAGTTCGTATCGTCCAAAATCCGCAGTTTCATTTGATCGAAGTTGCAGCCCTACCCACTGCAATGCAGCTTCGGGGCGAGTGCATAAGCCGGGTTTTAGGCAGCTTGTGTGAGTCACCTCGGGTGGAGAAAAAAGTTGGCTCTCAAAATCACTGGGAAAGTTTCAACACAGGGTTTGTCCATGACTAGTGCAACCATGTGGGGATGGAATTTGAGTCTTCCAGCAATATAGCCGTACCTTTAATGGAATCTTCCAGCCATGAAGTTGTGCTATCATGAACTGTCCTTGAGTTCTCTTTTTGGTCTTCGAATTGCACTGCTTTGCCGCACCAAACAGCCCCTGTCACAGACCGCAAAGTTTTCTCGGACAACAATTGCAGCCCGATGGCACTTCTGCGGATACTGAATCCTGAGTGTGGCCGCATGTTTCTACTTCTCAGCTATCTGTTTTCCAGGTAAATCCGGCTGAAACGTTGCAACTGTGATACGAACCCATGTAACTCTCTAGTGAGCTGTCAGGAGAGCATTCAATGCAGAGGTTAATTGTAAAGAAAGCATTTCTTGCCGGAGTGTGTGACAAAAATCTCCACCTTATAGTAGATGTGTAGCTGAGGCGACCAAGGCATCCAAGACACTGATGAAGCTTCTTGCGATTGTCAACTTTCTCCTCGCATACATATATAACTTGTCAATCATGAATCCAATGCGAGCACTTGGCTCTACAAGTCAACAAGGCTGTGCATCACACCAATACAGCTGCTAAAGATTCGATTGTCTTCTACAATGCACCCTCGGCACGCTGCACAAAGCGAGCGAAATACCGCCTATTGCGAACACTTTGAGTCGAGGAAAAACATCTCTTGTAAACATGAGAGTAGCATGTTGTACAGGCATCTGGCAGATTCTGGATATTGTCACGCCTCATGTTGTCAACTTTCATTGCATGAAGGGTGTCCTCCTAAGCCCAACCTCAACACTTCCCCGTCCGGCGACCTTCATTTCCTTGAGCTTCTTGCCCCAATCCGACTCCTGAAACCACCTGAAACAGATAAAGATCATTCTGAATCATCCTTTTTCACCACAATTTTCATTTCAGTTTCATCCCAAATCGCAGGTTGCTCACAAGCAATGGACTTCAGTCGCCTTGTGGGTCCCCGCCTCTCAGCGACAGCAGCCCGAAGGCGTTCATCGAAGTCTTCGCTGTCGATGGTGGGCTCTGCAGGTTCCCATCGAAGGGTCGATGCCAAGTCACCTGAGCTGCGAGGCTGAAGTTCGCCACCCAAACTTGGAACAAAAATATTCGCAGACAAGCTATACATATATACTACATAAATACATATATTTAACACTGAAACCACATGCACCCAGCAATGCAGTGGCACTTTTTACTCAATGGGAATTTGTCGTTCGACTTGCCTTTCAAGGCATGGGGCTAGGCTGTATTAGCCAGGCACAAGCATGCATCAGCATGCACAAAGGTGACTGCAAAGGAGTCGACGTCCAGGACGGCGGATGGCAGAAGCTCTCGACATTCGAGAAAGGTCAGCTCGACAGACGAGCACACATACCTGGGAGGCGCAGGGGCGGTGGTGGGTCAGCGCAGAAAACAAATCAGTGGGAACCCGCCCACCCAACCCTTGAGGTATGTGGCAACGCATGTTTGATTATCGGCGACAATCATTTCAGTTGATAAAGCAAGGTCTAGTGAAGACCAACGCTTAACACTGAAACCACATGCACCCAGCAATGCAGTGGCACTTTTTACTCAATGGGAATTTGTCGTTCGACTTGCCTTTCACCCCCAATTTAAGTCCAAGTCGCTCAGGATCTCGTCGATCATGTCAGAAGCCAGTTGGGAGTCATCTACGTAGCAACCGTTAGAGGTGGTAACATCTTTACCCCTAGATGGCTCATCAGCAGCATTGCTGAAGGAAGCAACACGACTAATCCACAAGTACACATGGTGCGTGGATTCCCAAGTGGCGAATGCTTCAGCTAAACAGTCCACACATGGGTTGTCGGACACACCACTCAGTAAAGCAAACTTACATCCTTCATTGTCAACAAAGAGCAACGAGCGCAAGCAACGGATGCGTTCAGACCAAAGTTTGCAAGCTAGGACAGCGGCTAATGTCTCAGCCTCGAAAATTATTTGTTTCTTAGAGCCCTCACCTAGAATCTTGCGTTGCTCTGCATTGAGCTTGCAGCTGAACTTGAACCTTTGGTTATCAGGTAGAATCAAAACTCCACCAACACCACAGACCCAGTCGCTGTTGTCAGGGTCGTAACAAGCATCCGTGAGGATCACAGCATTCTGCGACGAGTGCTCGCGAATTTCCCTGGGGTCACCTGAGTTGAGCAGGTTGCAAAACAGTTTGAGGAACAGGATATCCTTATCTTGCAACTTGAAACGTTTCGCTTCAGCAAAATCACTGAGGATTCTCATGCATCTTTTGCCTGTACGTCCATAAATCTGGGCATCTGCAAACTGCATCCTTCCTCTAACACGTTGAGCTTCCTTGCATCCTAGTGAGCGTTTATCAACGATGTCAAGGAGGTCCTTCGTGAGTTCGTCAATCCTACTCTGAGTGTTCGTTATCCAAGCAACACCCTTGGAAGAAGAGCTAAGGTCAATCCTTACACCTAGAGCATCACATGAGGGCGCGAACGGCAGGCATTTATCTCCATCTTCTGCAAAGGCCCAACCAGTGAGGCGAAACAAGGAGATGATGGTTTGCTCACAGTTTTTGGAGAGTTCAGGAGAGGACATTGAAATGAAATCATCATAGAAAGAAGTCCAAAGCAGACAGCAACTGGTGGCACCGATCCACCACAAACCTCTCGCTAAACGAAGAAAGAATGCACACTTCTAACTGCTCCAAAGGGAAGCACGAGGCTCTGGAAAAAACAAACACAATTCTCAACAGGATTGTGTACCCTCAAAAAGGCGTGTTGTCGTCCCTTCTCAGAGAGTCCTACTTGGCGATAAGCACTTGTCAAGTCAAAGGTTCGCACAGAAAGGCTGGGGTCCTTTTCAAAAATCCGGCACTTGGAAAACCAAACTGCTAGGACAGCACACACTACATCAACGGTGTGCAATGCAGGAGACTCCAAGGTGCTAACACAGGAGTTCACCCCCGACTCTGAGTAGTCATCGATGAGTCTCACTTTGCCTCGCTTTTGAGCAAGGCCGAAACGCTTGGAAACGGGGGCGCTGGGTGGCACTTCACTCAAGTCCATGGGTCCTAGCAACCAACCTTTGCTTACTTCCTCTAAAGTTTTCCTCCACACTTCAGCATCGATGTGGTCATCCCCGGAAGAGAGACAGTTGGACTGCAGTGCGGAGCGCACAAACTCACTTTGCGCGCACAAAGACTCAGGTGAACACAAGGCGGGAACAAATTTTGGAGGCAGCATTCCCGTGGCGGGCACAGTTCCGATTAAGTCACAACCAGAAATGAGCTCATCACAAACTTCCTCATCCGGAAAACCTGCTTCTTTGAGCATGGCCTGAAACAGCAGAATGCGTTTCTTGCTGACTGCAGCCGCGACCCTGGGGTCCATAGAGGCCTTGAGCTTGCTCTCATCATTCTGGAGCTGAACAGCTCTGTGCGTCCACTTGGCCACGAACTGAGTCCTTAGTTTGGCAAGGTCACTTGGTTTTTCCCTAC
>VSDK01010351.1:35782-47746 GCA_009767595.1 Symbiodinium kawagutii | reverse complement strand
GGAGAGTTCGATGACCACATCAGTCTTAGGCCATCTTTGCTTCCAATGGTCTCTTCGGCTACTGCCTTTTGTGGCGGCAGGCCCAACAACTGTGGAAGTTGTGACCTGGTCTTCGGGTGCAAGCATTGGTACAAAAACGGCACCTATACCCGCACGACCAAGGTTCTTTCAAGCCAGAATGATTGCCAGTGCTGGATGATGCCCCCGACTCACTAGGAAGAGGCGTCTCGGCAGCAGGCACGGTGATAAACCCTTCTGAATCCTCACCCACGGTACGATCTTGCAAGATCTCCAGAATCCGCTGGATGACCACCAGCAACACAGCAGTTTCGTAGTGGTCCCAAGCGATCAAAGGTGGTGAAGATCCAACAGGTCTATCTCTATCTCCCATTGCTCAGCGCAGAAAACAAATCAGTGGGAACCCGCCCACCCAACCCTTGAGGTATGTGGCAACGCATGTTTGATTATCGGCGACAATCATTTCAGTTGATAAAGCAAGGTCTAGTGAAGACCAACGCTTATTTATTTATCTATTTACTTATTTATTTTCACTTGGAAGTGTGGAACAGAAACATTGACAGTCAAATGACAGCTAGCAAATGGCTGAAGAAATTCATGGAAGAAGAATTGGAACCCAAAATTGCTTTCGCTCAGCACGGAGCGCCTCAGACTTGTTGAGCATCTGACAGCTACTCATGCGTGCTTCTGCAAGACAGAATGCCAAAACGGATCTAGGGCACGTACGCTGTGGTCGATAATTAAAGTCTTCAACAAGCAAAGGCCGCTCAAAAGCGCTGACCTACACATTTTGCAAGAAATTGATCAAACAAGCATCCCGCAAACGCTCATTTGCAAAAAGGTGTGTATGACTCCTGTATGACTGTATGACCATGTCAGGTATTGCGTTGGTGTTGCTCTGGTTCAATGCATCTCCTACTACATAATATCATGTGATGTGCTGTAGAGACTGTTGGTTTTGAAAAATGGAGCTAATCCGCAATGATAGTGCTGGCTTTGAAAGATTTGGAAAGCCCCTGTCAACGTACAACAACCTGGTTTAGGAGACATTGTTGGAGGACTTCGGATAAGAACATGCAGCAGTTGTTCAAAGCGGTGCCATTGCAACGGGAAATCGATGGAAGCGTGTGCGAGGTTGATCTGGGTGTGTTCAAGGCACATGGAACATCGTAGCCAAAGGGCCTCGAAGCTACGCAAATTGCGTTTGGATGGCCATGCACCGTTTTGATTCCATTGCATCTCGTGTCTATTTGTCACACCCGAAACGTGGTACCGAGATAGAAAACCTGAAGTTGTCGAAGTGAGATCACACGCTTGGTTGAATCTCCCTAGAGAGTCTGCCCTAGTTCTAGAGTGCACCACTTGCATAGACTCCTACTGCACCACCAATTTTGGTGAAGACTTGGTGCACTCTGCTTGGTTTCTTCGTTTCACCAATGCTCAACTTGACCTGTTGACGGGTCACTGTTTGTAATGGTCGTCACTCTCGACCTCTTCATCTATTTCTTCATCTATTCAATTCCTGCCGATTTTCTGAGCTTTCTAGCTGCTCAACCATCAACCTATCCATCGACATTGAACACAAATGTCTGTTGACGTATCTACTTTAGGATTTATCCAAGCGGTGAATGGACACATACAGGTAGGTGAGCATTGAAATACTCAGCTCATGTGTTCCGACATGATACAATGTGATGCCTTGAAACGCACGCAGTTAGGGACAGGGACAAGTGCTTCAATGACTATGGCATAGTCATAGTAGTAATGATGATAAAGATGACAGTAAGAAGAAGAACAATAATAACAATAATAATAATAATAGTATATAATAAAAACAATAATAATAGTAAAAATAATAATAGTAGCAATAATAACAATAATAGTAATAATGATAATAATAGTAATAACAGTAGTAGTAATGATGATGATAATAATAATAATAATAGTAAAAACAATAATAACAGCAATCATCATCATCATCACCATCATCATCATCATGATCATCATCATCCCCATCATCATCATCATGATCATCATCATCCCCATCATCATCATCATGATCATCATCATCCCCATCATCATCATCATGATCATCATCATCCCCATCATCATCATCATGATCATCATCATCACCATCATCATCATCATCATCATCATCATCCACATACTCAAACCCTAAAATCCTAAAATCCTATGTCAATCCCTTCAGATGCTACGCGGGCCCCGTTGTGCTTGTATTTTCTCAAAAGCCTGAACAGTAAAAGAGGTGTCGGGGCCGAGTGCAGGCTTTGAGTGTATGCTTACCTTTGGTGAGGCAATGCACGAATCGAATGGAACGGAAAGGAATCGAATGGAATGAAATGGAGGAGCAGAGGCAAGATGACCTCTGTATATGCATAGCTCCATGCAGAAATTTCCAAGATTGTGAGTCCGTGTGGCCGCTTGGCTGTGTTTATATCTATCTCTCTGTGTTTAGGCATTTGCATGTGTATCTGCAAGGGGATTTCAATGCACATGCAGGAATATCAGTAGGTATATGTCATCACGGTAGACTGTTTGTACGGTTGATGAAAAGGGCTTGCAACACTGGCAACCACAGAAGAAATCTATATATATATACATATATACAAATACGTATAAATATATCTATATATATATATGTATACTAGCTCGAAAGAGAGAGGGAGAGAGCAAGACAAAGAGATACTTATGCAGTGGTGAAATTGTGGAGATGACAGCAATTTTGTATTCACCCAAAGTAGGCCAAATCTTCCCCCATGCGGGACAGCTTTCAAACGCGCCCTCTGACTAGTACAAAGATCTGACTGGAATGTTCACGTGCGAATTACAACCTCTATGCTCATCACAGCTGCATTCATTCTGATCCTTGAAATATGCATGTTTGTCACTGTATCCCCTCACCATGTTTCCACATACTCAGTGCACAGAAACTCGTTGCTCGAAGTACGGTAAGCATCGTAACAGTCTACCCCAAAATCAGATTCTTGGGTGGGTGACAAGAGTGAAAGAAACATCTCAATACGGTATTCATGTATGACACGCAACTAAAGTTTGCTCTGCAGCTACACCCAAAACCTCTGAAAACAGTTTCAAGGACCTCCACTGCACGCAAGTGCTCCCAACGTTCATGTTCTTCCTGCTGTAGCTCCCTTCGCCTTTCCTCCTTGATAATTTGCACAGCATAGCAATGGCTGCCCACCCTGGTCTCATACATCTGTGTGAGTCCATGTTTTGACCTCCGAATCCGTCCTGCTGCTGCCGTAGCATTTCAAATCCAGCTTGTACATCTGAAAGGCGGAAAAGGGGTTCTCTCGTGTTCATCTTCTGCTTCATCTCTTGGACCTATCAGGTTGATGTTGAAAGCTCGTGTGCACTGCACAGCCTACATTTGAGGGCTTGTACTTTACTCGACTTCTACAGACCTGGATGAGAAGGAATAAAACTGCCTTGACAAGCAGTCACTCGCCTGTTTCTTGTATTCGTCCTCTTGCTCTTTCATCTTTCTCATTCTCTCCTGACAGTTGCATCACGAGCACTTAAATGCCTTTGGATCAGCGGCACCATCCAGCACCATCCTATGCCTCCAACCGCTCCTGGAGCATGGCCTGCTGGTTCGGACTCAGTTTCGATGGTCGCACTGGAGCCGAGGTTGGCCGAGACCTTCCCTTCTCCACAGCTGCCTGGAAGAAAATCTCACAGGCCGGAAGCAAGGGATGAATGTAGGAACTGATCAGCATGATTTACATTGATTTGCCAGCCTTCACATTGATTTGCCAGCCTTCAAAGCCTTTGGCTGCAAAAAAACCTTGGGAAACACGTGCCGTCACGTGGCCTGCAAAGCCTTGCGCTGCAACACCTCTTGCTTGGAGGTTTCATCATGCTTTGCCTGTCGGGAAGACCCCGATTCTTTGCAGCTCACAACCCTTGCAGTACCAGAAGAGCACCCTGCAGAGCACCTTACAGAGCACCCTTACTGTGCTTGAAATCAAGTAGCCCTTTGTGGCCTACATCACTCGTGGTTGCATGTTGAAGGACATGCAACTTCTATCATTTTGGGGGTCGCCTGTTTCAACTGAAAAAGTCTAGAACTTTCAGTTCATTAATAATGATAGTGGGGAAAAAAAACGAATTCAGTATCAAAACGTTTCCAAAATTGGGTACAAGGCATCTAGGCCTACTAGTAATATGGTCAAGAGCTTCAAAGCAGGTTTTTATGTTTGTTGAGGGTGGAAGTGCTTCTTTCTAACAACCGAAACTGTTCCCACGGAACCAGGAAAAAAACGCCAGACAGATTCACAATGTCTCCAAAAGAGCACAACCTATGGCGATGGCGTTCTTGGGGGCAAGTTTCAGTGAGGACGTTGCTGAGATCTATATTCACAAAAAAATGCTAGCACTGTCCAATACAAGTCGAAGGTCAGCCCGATGTAAGCCAAACTCAGGGTATTCTATTTACACATGTACATACACTTGTGTATGACAATCCCGCAATATATAGTATGTTGATAGAGTATCCTTTATGTTCAAGGTGTAGATTGCTTGCCCATTGGACGTCGTCCAACTTGATACTATATCTAATCTAGAATATCTTCATGCAAATGATGGATATACACTTGCATGTGTGCATATAGATATACATGTATATATCTATTAAATATATATATATATATACATATGCATTTAGATAGATAGATAGATAGATAGATAGATAGATAGACAGTATATGTATGTATAGGTATGTATTGACATGTTTCGGCATCCATTGAACATGCTCTCAAAGCCTCCAAAGATGGTGATGATGGTTGTTGCTGATGATTTTAATACTGTTGTTGAAGATGCTTTGAGTTTCAGCCGCTGTGATCGTTTTGCAGGACAAACTTTGGAAAGGTTCCGAAAGCAGAGAAGCCGTACAAAAAAAATAGAGTGTATTGCCAACATGACTCCAAGCAGTGCTCTCGACTCGCGTGACCTTTGTGCAAGAATCTGAACCCTACCTCGAAATAGATAAGATGAGCCTGTGTGCTAAATTCACAGTGTCACCACAAGTTCACACGGCTAGTTCAAGGCAAGTTGGGCTTGTGAAGTCACAAAATTTCTTAGACTCCTTTTTTAGGTATGTGTATCTGGAGACAAACCTTGGTAATTTGACTCCCACCGCTCTAAAAGCGAAGTGACTGCCTTCCTGAACCCAGCGTATACACTGCGACCCGTATAGCATTGCCATGTCTAAATCTTCAATGTGTTTGATGCACCACGAGATGATCTATTGTGAGAACTCTAGACTTTAGTTGTGTATTGTCATGGGATAACCCCTAGTTCCTATTGCTGACACAGGATGTGAAACATGGTCAGTGACACTGCAACTGCGATACGCAGTCTCTTCTCCCAATTATAGGCCTTGCCTGTGGCATCGGCAGGTGTTGTAAAAAGAGAAGCTGCTAAAAGGTGAGCTCAGTTGGGTTTAAGGGGGCTTGACAAAGCTCACAACACTGTACCTCTTTCAAGCTGGTGTCTTCTTCGTTACAGCCGGAACTGGGAAGGCCTTTGCAGCGATTTCGATTCGCTCATCGAAGGAAAGGCCTGCATTTGCACGTACCTGCGCTTGTTGTTCCGGCGATTGGATGCTTTCGGCCCTCAACAAGTCACCACAGGTCACCACAGGTCACCAGAGTTCACCACTGTGTCAAGGACTTTCCAAGGTCGCAGCAACTGGAACTCTCTGGGGCACTGTCTTGCTGAGGCGGGCCCGGAGCTTGTACTTCAGTTCTTCCTGTCCGGTGTGTCTGCGTGTCTTCAAGTGCCATGTGACACATGTGTAATATTTTAAAAAAGTACATTATTCCTATATATATGTATATATAAAAGTTAAATGTAAATCGGTGCATGACAAGCGTTTCACCAAAGGGAGTGACATTTTGGAAAGGTGGAGATTGCATTCCAGTTGGTGCCTGCTCCATAAAAAGTTGTTGTTGCTGAACCTGCATCTCTTGTTTGTCATTGAAAATGTGACTCTTTTCTGACCGCCTCTGAAAACGCTATCAGAAGAGGTTTCAGCGGTTTCAGCTACATGTATCAGAACAAGATTCCGGTAAACTTTTCAGCTACCCAGAGCTACCCAGAGCTACCCAGAGCTACCCAAAGCACAAGGCTCCAGACTCAGATTTTCCAGCACCCAGCGACCCAAGCAAGTTGTCCATCCCAACCAGCCTTAAATTGAGTGTGGCGACCGCCACTGGGAGACACTGGGTCTTCCGATGTCAATCCCATGGCAGCTTCACTCCAATCGCTGCAGTTTCTAAAGCATCTGGTGCTGGAGACAGTGGGTTGTCTGTTGCCTACCGTACAGCGGTGAAAGTAAAATCCACTTGTGGATTTTAGGTTCATGGCATGCATTCTCCAAAAGAATTGCCTACATCTGGTATGCAATGGTCTTGACTCGAATAACATGCTGCAGCAACACATTGCACCAGGCAATAGTTTGTCACACCATAGCGAAGCACGGTCTAGCTATTTTTTATAATATATTTCATAGTACAGTAACTTAGCCATCCAGAATGTTCCAACATTTTGCAAGGAACAAATCTACCTGCGCAACAGGTGAGTCCTGAAATGATGGTATGGATCCATATTGAATTTGAAGAAGAGTCCTTCAGCCATGGTGAACAGAAATGCTGAAGTGTTTTGCAACGAGTTGGAAACAAAATCTCATAAAAATCAACCGCTACCTGCCACCTGCTGGCACAACGCAAACCAACTGAAACTGAACAAGAGTTCATCACAGGCGCCAGTCAAGATCTGCAGGTTCAAGATTAAGAACCAGGATCCATGGCCGAGGTCGAATCAGAAACGAGGAATCGATCACCACTTTTCTGTCATCAGTACTGCACAGTACTGCTGGAATCTATCGCTGTTTTTTCCAAATCTCTTAGCAACCGATCCAAATTCTTACAAGCAAGAACAGAGAACAGCACCGCAACCAACGAGCGCTACCCCGTGACCAACAATCCACTTCGACGCATTGAACTTACCAACCAAAATTGAAGACCTGTGTTGTTTGTTTTTTGGCAAAGGCGTCGTGCAATTATCTGTGCCAATTCGTTATCATTTGCATGTTTTTCAAAAGCGCGTTCCATAGCAAAGAAACAAATATGAAAAACGGTCACATTTTGTCAAAACGGAAACGACTGATTGGGATCCGTGTCACCCCCACTCCTGCAAAGGTGAAAACAGGGTTACCAGTGGCAACACAAGACCTTACCTATACTTCCACCACCGAAGAAAACTTGTTTTCGCATCACAACAGGAAAGCAATGTGACAAGACATATTTCGCCCTGAAGAGGAAACACCTTTGGCATGTCGCCAGTGTCAGCAAAAAAGACCATAAAATGATAAAAAAAAGTTTTCACCAATACGATCCCACAACCGACCCAACGAAGAACCAACAACCTCAAAAAGAACCAGAACCAACCAGAACCACCAACCAAAAACAAGACACGGTGCCGTTTAAGATCCAGTTGGGTGCACGGAGGGCAATGTCCAATGTTTATGCTTTGTGTTACGCGGCAACATCGGCAACTTGCAGCAGCTCTGAAGCATTGACTGCTTGTCTTACACTGTGCATTCCCTATTTTTTGCCTTGAGACGTTTGATCAATATGTTTTGAATAACCCTAATTTTTGAAGCGTTCAAAACCACAACAACAACAACAACAACAACATTTTTTTTCCGGGTGGCGCCTCACGTGCACAGAACACAGGTCGCTGAATGCCCGGTTAGACTGCAATAGCAAGCAGTGGGTACATTAATTAAATGTACAAGGCAAAAATGATGACTTGGGGAAGAATAAAAACCAGAACCCAAACAGCAACCAAGCAAAGCACCAAACAAACCAAGCAACCAAAAACCAAACCAGCAGAACTCAGTCATCATCTCCAACAACAACAACAACAACAACAACAACAACAACAACAACAACAACAGCAGCAGATCGAAAATGACAGCGATAGCGAACAACGACGCCAATGGAAAAGACTGGCAAAAACAAAAACGACACCGCGGTTACCTGCTCCCCTGTATAAAATGATCGAGAAGGCCAACCGCAGAACTTAAGTCTCCAAGAACTCATGAAATGAAGTAGCTTCTCATAATGTTTTTGCTGTGTTTTTTTTATCTGCGGTAGCGCCGTTGTGGCGCGGAGCCTCGGTCACTGTGACAGACTGCGAAGGTGAAAAGAAGCCCTTCAGTTGACAAGCATTAACCAGCCAGACCCAAAACCACAAGAGGGACCAAAAAACAATTTTTTGCGTGGGGTTGCGCCGTTGTGGCGCGGCGCCTCGGTTTTTTTTTCCGGATAGTGCCCATTGCACACGAAATGCAGGTCACTAGATGTCCAGAAAGACTGCAGAAAAGATCAGAAGATAACTAATTGAAAGGTAAGATGACCGTTTAGAACCAAAACCAAGAGACCAAGCAGACAGCGAACCAAACACAACACAACCAGCAAACTAGAACCAAACCAAAAAACACACCAAGCCACCAGCGAACCAGGAGAAGTCATCTTACCAGTACAACAACTAATTGTTGCTCTAGGTGAAACGAGTGAAACTCCGCACTCACGCATCTTAGAAGTCATTCAACCAGGCATCATCATCTCGGTTCGTCAAATACAATTTCCCTGAAATTCCAACGTCCAAGGTTGCGTCATGCCTGCAAATCACGTCTGAAACTTTTGCCAATCACTGCGTCTCCCACCCTTGCAGCTTCGTACAAAGCAATGGAAAGGGAACTGTGTGATAACTGACAGAGTAAATGCGAAGATGTAAGGCGGAAAGAAGATTTTTTTTTCCAGGTAGTGCCTATTGCACACAGAATGCAGGTCAGTAGTTGTCCAGGAAAACTAAAAGAAAGATCGCAGGATCTTCAATTAACGTAAAATGACCGTTGGGGGCAAAAACCACAACCAGCCAACCAAACCAAACCAGCAAACCAACCAGAAAACAAACAAAAAAACGGAAACCAACCAGCACAAAAAAAGGCCCCAACCTATAAAGGTCATTTCACAAGTTAAACTACAACATATGCACAAGGTGAAACAGGTGACACTCCGCACTCACGCATCTCAGAAGGCGTTCAACTTGGCATCGTCTCCACATCTCATCAGAACATCTCACGATTGTCACAAAAGCTCCTTCTTGAATTGCCAAGTGATCACTCCCTGAGCCAGCCAGCAGGTAATGCGCATAGCCGTTGCAACTTCGTACAAAGAAAGGTTCATCCCTGGCAGGCAAGCATGGTAAATGCGAAGATGTAAGAAGCTGAAAAATATCCGAAATATTTCGGAATAGCGCAGGGGGGGCCCCAGCCCCCCCCAAAACTGAGCGAATCAAGCCTCGAAAGCACAGCACCAGAGGTGCACCCACGTAACTCAATGAGTATCAACGGCCAAGGTCGCCACTGTGAAGACCACAACGGGCAAAGCCAAGCCCGGAGTGTAGTTTAGCATTGATAAATCCTGCAAATGGATGCCTAGTCCAGCGCAGACAGCACTCGTCACCAGTAGTGGGTCATAGTCAGTACCGTCAAGCAAACTGCCGCAAAAACGACCAGCAAAGGCCGGGGCCAAGGCTAGGCGTTTCAGTAGCAGCTAGCTTGTCAAGGCACCGCACCACGGACATGCATCTATGACCAAGGCACAGCAGCGCTATACCGTGCCAAGCTCACATGCTAGACTCACAGCTGGGCCAAGAGGACCTCGCTGCGCCAGAGCAGCAAGAATTGAGCTAAACGAGCCAAAACAGCACATAAGTACCAATAGCACATTGCCATCAACCAGCGTTAAGACTCCGCCTAGGCAGGAGGGCCTCAGACCGCTTCCTCCCCGCAAGGATGAATATCAACGAAGGCACCACTCACCGGCCTGTCCAAGCATCCAAGACGAAAGGGAGCGGCGAGAAAGATAAATACCTCTGTAGGCAAAAATCACTTAACAGTCCTCCAGCTACCGAGAGGAGCAGACAGCAAGCACCACCATCGGACAGTACACCTTCAATCTAGTTTCCTTCCAAATTCCACCACTTCCCTACGGCAACACCAATAGTCGCCAGCCAGTACTAAGTAGCAACCACCAGCGAGTCAATGAGACTCATCCAGATAAAGCCCAGAATGGTCAACAAAGTGCAAAGCACCATGCAAAGCACTCAGGGGTAAACAAAACCATGGCACCGGCCGCGCTAGTCTCGATGGCATCTTCGCACATCAGGCCATCAAACAGATAGTCACCATATCTTGCCAAGATATCCATAGGAGTGTCAGTACCCTGTGCGGCCCCAATAGACATCAACTTGCCAGGGGGCACGGACATCAAATCCCAATTGCTAGGCACATAGTTCTCAATGCGATCCTTACCAAACTGGGGAGTCTCACCTACATTCACTCCTAGGTCGAGATTTGGCACCCTTACTTCAATATGCAGAGTGGCGGGGTTGAATCGACAGGCGAGGAGCTCTTTTTTTATTCGCGGTTGTGCCGTTGTGGCTCGGCGCCTCGGTCACAAGTATTTTTTTCCAGGTAGCGCCTATTGCACACAGAATGCAGGTCACTAGTTGTCCAGGAAGCCTAAGTCAAAGATCGCAGGATCTTCAATTAATGCAAAATGACCATTGGGGTAAACCACCACCAACCAGCCAAACCAAACCAACACCAGAACCAGAAAACAAACAAAAGAACCGCAAACAAACCAACACCAAGAGAACCCCAATCAACAGCGGTCATTCTGCACGTAAACTACAACATATGCACAAGGTGAGACAGGTGACACTCCGCACTCACGCCTCTCAGAAGGCGTTCAACTCGGCATCGTCTTCATCACTATCATATCATCACAAAAGCCACGAAGGCTCCCTCAAGAATTGCCAAGTGATCACTCCCTAAGGCAGGCCAACAGGTAACGCGCAAAGCCTTTGCAACTTCGTACAAAGAAAGGTTCATCCCTGGCAGGCAAACATGGTAAGTGCGAAGATGTAAAATGCTGCAAAAGGATCCGAAAGATTTCAGAAATCCTGCAGGGGGGGCCCCAGCCCCCCCCAAAACTGCGCGAATCAAGCCTCGAAAGCACAGCACCAGAGGTGCACACACGTGATTCCAAGAATATCAACGGCCAAAGTCGCCGCTGTGAGGTCCACAACGGGCACAGCCAAGCCCTGAGTGTATGATTGCATTGATACCTCCAGCAGACGCCTGCCTAATCCACCGCAGACAGCACACGTCACCAGTAGTGGGTCATAGTTACAGGAGGCAGCACCGTCAAGCAAACTGCTGCAAAAACGGCCAGCAAAGGCCGGGGCCAAGGCTAGACGTTTCAGAAGCAGCTAGCTTGTCAAGGCACCGCACCCCGGACAAGCATCTGTGAAGATCACCGAAAGCACCACTGCCGATTTGTCCAAGTAACCACAACGAAGAGAGCGGCGAGAAAGATAAATACCTCTGTAAGCAAAAATCCCGTAACAGCCCTCCAGACCGAGGAGAGCAGACAGCAGTCACCACCTTGGATAGCACACCTTCCACTCACTAGCAAGGGAAGGCGACTCTCGAGATAAATACCTCTGTAGGCAAAAATCTTTCAACCGTCTTCGGAGCAGCGGAGCAGGCACTACTACCGGCGAGTACAACTCACCCCTCGTCTCTTTCAGTATTTCAACCACTTCCCTACGGCAACACCAAAGGTCGCCAGCCAGCACTAAGTAGCAACCACCAGCAAGTCCAGACTCATGCAGAAATAGCCCAAGATGGTCAACAGAGCGCAAAGCATCAAGCAAAGCACTCAAGGGTAAGTAAAGCCATGGCACCGGCCGCGCGCGCAGGAATACTCCTGTGAGCAAACCTGCTTCCCACCCCGCCCCGGGATAGCCATTTAGGCTAGGTGAAAC
>VSDK01010351.1:21311-33764 GCA_009767595.1 Symbiodinium kawagutii | reverse complement strand
TAAGTGCAACCTGAGAACATGGCGACCCTGTGGCGAGCTGCTTGCCCATCCTAATGCCAATGGGAGCGGATCCTCACAAATACGATCTCCCGAGAGTCTAAGGTGCATTGCAGTATCAGAGACAATTCCGTGATCAAAGTGATCCTCCTATGTTGAACCCCAAGCGAGTCAGTGTCAATTCTCCCTACTCCACCTTGCAACACCGCAATAACTTGGGCCGTCCCTATCGACCCTCTCATATCAACTGGAGACAGCATGATAGTGGTACTAATGGCACGGGACAGGCCCACATTGGCCCGGGCATACGCTTCAAAGTTCTGGGGTCGGCTATACCGATCATTACCAGACAGGAAAGAAACCCCGGATTGGATCAAAAAGGATCTGTAGCACGTTGCCCCTGCAAGCTTGACTGTGTTCTCAACTTTAAGTGGGACATGTGTGAAATACCGACACGAAGAAGAGGAAGACCCCTGTAGGCCAACCCCCTTTGACTTGCCCTGAGTCTTGTTTCCCTTATTGGAACCTTTAGCCCCAGCATCACTCTCTTCTTCCGGCACATAGGCAGGGTTGGGTGTTTGGTCAGGGAGCTGGGGTCGCACTGTAGTCAGAAAAAAAAAGGGGTCTACAGTAGACAGGTGAGGATTCTCTTTTAAAAAAAAAGAAAAATTAAAAAAAAATGAGAAAAAATGAGGAAAAATGAGAAAAAATGAGAAAAATAAAGCGTTTTGAAGTGCTGTTTGGAAAACCATCAGTTCTAAAAAAATGAGTTTCAGTGCACGGCTCAGTCATTTCTGGAATTCAAATTGCGTTGAAAAAAATACTCCCTATTATGTGTTTCAAATTCGGAATGCTTGATTGTCTGTTGTACTTGCTACCTTTTGTTTTGAGTATTATATTAATACCTTCAATTTCAATTCGGTTGGTGCGATTGGCAAATGCCCATTGTCAATTTGGTTGCAGTGACTGATTGGTCGAAAAAGTAAAAGACATGAGTCGTTAGCGGCCAATCAAAACCTATTGATGTCACTGAGGGGACATGATCTAATCTGCCAGCGGCGATGCCCAAGTGATGGATGGTTGTTATAATATGACCTGTCCATGACAGTGACTCAGTGATTTTGTTTTCTCAATTGACGACTATGACATGATGTGCGACATGAGTCAAAGGCAAAGCCTGATCTACAGTAGATGCATGGCTAAGCACGCTCCTCTGATGATTAGTGTTAGTCATTAGCAGTTGCCCCGGAGTGTGTCCGGGTTCATTTGCTGCATACGAAGGCACAAAACTCATCATAGCATGCGCACGTTTGCCACATCTATAGACCGTGCGCTCAGTTTTCCTTTCCCGGGCTGTACCTTCAGGAGCATCAGCAGCTTGAGCGGTAGAAGCAGCACCAGCTCGTGTTCGTCTGGCAGAGGTACCTGAAGACGGCGGGATAGGTCTCTGTGGGTGTGAGCTGACCAAGATAATCCCATTGTCCAAGTCAGTAGCACTGACCAATGACTCATCATCGCTGGATCCCGGACCAGGAGGAAAGTCATAGATACGGACGAAGGAGGGGTCAAGATGTCCGTGGGCTGCTAAAATGCGTACTGTTTCAGCGCGCAGATTGTTGGCCTCCGCGAACGATCTCAACTGGGCAATGGGGTCAGTAGTCGCCCGGTCAGAGCTGTCACTTTCCCTCCAAGTAGTATCACGTGAGGCACGCTGCATGGCTGGACGCCCAGTGGCGGCAACACTCCTGTGAGCGAAGCCAGGATTAGGGATCGAGCCCAACCTTACACCAAGGTCTGCATCTGAGAGATCCAATGAGGAGCACATGAGGCGAACACTAGTACAAGCGACCGATACGCAAAACTCACATCAGTATTGAACAAACAACACAAAAGACCACATCTCAAGTCCGTTGTTTGTTTCTATTGTCCTTTTTCTTCCTCCGCAGTCCAGACGCGGCGAGTGTCCAATCTACGCCAGACGCCTTAGAGTAAGGAGACGCAGGCACATTCTAACCACTATGCACAATTGCCTGGTGTTTGACTCGTTCACAGCACTAAAACACGCCTTTTCAGTAATGACGAAGAAACGTTGCTACCAGCCGAGCCACCTGTACTGGTTAACTCAGGGATTACCCGGAGGATGTGGTCCACTCGACTGCTCATGATGGGGGTCTGGATGATGTACTGAAGGCCCCAACACGTTCATGAGAAAGGTGATGGTGGAGTCAGCAACAATATCCAGAGACAGAAATGCACCAGGTGACCAATCATACAGAGAGCTATCCAAGATATGCCCCGCATATCGCAAAATAGTAAGTGTAAAGGCATAAGTCCAAAAGATTGCGGAGTCCTTCCTTAAGTTGGCTCGCATAGCAACGCTGGGGAATAGCTTTGGCTAGCCATTGAATGATCGGCCTCTCTGAATCCAGGCACCAGTACGATTGTTGAAATAATACAGGTACATGGGACGGTAGTAGGCAATAAGACACAATGATATGCATCGTGAAGACATCTGTATCTTCGACTTGCACCCGCTGTGGACATATACCACTGAAGCTCGAGTATCATCAAAAGACCACCGTTGCCTAGCCTGGAGTATCCATTCCTTCTGCCTCAGTGCCTCCGCAGAGACATAAAGATCAGAGCTTCCGAGGGGTTCATTGAGCGGAGAAATTCCATGCAGACAGAGGCGAACAGGGCAAGAGGGAGCAACACTGGAAGAGGCCAAATGAGTTTAGAGGGCGACATGAAGGTCTTCAGCGTTAGCCAAGTGGGGAGCTTGACCAGCAATGTAGTTCGGGTACGGACCAACAAAAATTTCACAGACATGACCTGGTTCAAGGAATCGCAGTTCATCAATCGTGAGTGCATCTCCTCCGCATGCGACCAAGCACCGCCGAGGCCCTTCTGGTGCACACTTGTCCAACCACCCCCCTGGCAGCAGGAGCGACGACCGTGTGAGAAGGGATTGCAACCATTGTGCAATGGGCCTTTTGGGGCCTCCCTCCGTGGGGACATCAACATCATGAACCAGTCCCGGAACAAGTCCTGCCGGTGGTTATCCATGACCACCAACACCGCAAGCGATGGGCGAGGGAGCGGTTCTTGGGGTTGTGGCGCAACGACAAACACCCTGAGCACACTATATCTCGCATGGTCTTCCCACATCGCATAAATCATCTGTAGTATGGCATCCTTGTCTCTCAGTCGGAGGGAGCGATAGCGTCTCCCCGAATCAACCAAGCCGAGACCATAAGTGACAACCAACACATGCTGATCCTCATGACTACCTTCAGCATGAAACGATTGGAATGCTTCCTCAAACAAATCCCATTGCACCGCTAAGATGTCCGTCTCATCCATATCTTCATCCGTGAGAGAGGCAAGCGGAGCCCCAGCCGGGAGGAGGCCAGGGAGCAAATTACCCGGCGCCATAAGCGAAGATTCATCATTTGAATCAGTGTTGCCTAACCCTGCTGTATGATACCCAAACTCAGATGATATCAAAAAGCAGAGGAGTTTTTTTTGCTCGCCTACATCGCCTCGGTAGCACTAAGCAAAGGTCGATAAGAAGCAAAGAAAAAGGGTGAAACAAAGGTGAAACAAAGTGAAACGTACGAAGCTTCGAAGCTGTAGAAGCAAAAGAAGCAAAGGCAGCTAGCTGCGAAAATTTGTACATGCAATGAATTCCCCGCCTCACTTCCGTTGCGTCACAACTATGAAAGCACATCAAAGATGCATAGGTCAGTTATGAGCTTGTGGAGGCCTGAGTAGCCTCCTTCAAAACCAGCAGTCCACTGTGTGCTTGTCGACAAACCAGCGGGAAATTTGTCGCACCGATGCAATACAGTTCTGTGCATGTGGAGTCTGCCAGTTATATAGCTGTCGCGAAATTCTCGGGAAAAATATTGTAGTCATGACTTTGCCAAGAAATTTCTGACATTGCTATGAAGCCGAATGACTGGAAGCCAATGTTGAGCAAACAGGCATTCGGAGTGAGTTGGCCCGCGAAGGGGCCTTGGTATACAAGGTAAGTTGGCCCACGTCGGGGCTAAAACTTGTCTGTGGCTTGTCAGGCAATGGCTTCGCCCAAGTCTTGTAGTAATCACTGACTCCTGTTGCCAGTTAGCTTGGGGAGATACCGTCAAGGGGCGAGCCACACCTATTTTTGCACACCGGCCAGACGGTCAGGTTGACGTAAGTTACTACCTACTGGTGAGGCCGGGGTGCAGAAACTAGTAAGCTCAGCGCCTTGTCGAGGCATCTCAACCCTCGTTGCGGAAATCGGCTATATGAAGTAACATAGAGTGATGGCCGTGCCCATATAAATGCAGAGTCAATGAGAAACTTGCGCGAGTGGATGACGTGGGGCACCAAGACGAGGATGTAAACCCCCTACGAAAATCACGAGAACAGTAGTTTCTTTGAACTGTTCCTGTCATAGACTGAGGCCTTATTGCTCGATGAGGGGCGAGGCCATCACCCGATGCCCATTCCGGGAAAAGTAGCCGGCTAAGCTCGAAGTCATATTGCGTCCCCAGGATGCCCACGCCAGCAAATAGGGCGGTAACGACAGATCACCTAAGTAGGTGAATTGTGGAAACACGCTCTGAAGGGGCGGGTAGCTCGTGATACTTACGTTCAGCGCTTTCCGCAAAGTGTGGCACAGATGATGGAAGCCGCACCGCTTCCGTAAGAAGCCAGGCATGTATGGGAATGCTGCTGCATTCGACATAGACCTTCATGCTTTATGAGGGGCGAGGCCATCGCCTGATGCCTCTTTCATGAATATAGTCGGTTGAACTCGCTGTCGGGTTGTGTTCCCAGGATGCACAGGCCAGCAACAATGACGGTAACGACAGATCGCCTAAGTAGGAGAACTGTGGAAACACGCTCTGAAGAGGCAAGTAGCTCTCAAAACTTATATTCAGCGCTTGCTGCATGGATTGGTATAAATGATGGAAGCCGCACCGCTTCCGTGAGAAGCCTGGAAAAGCCAGAAAGGAAGAAAGTGAAAAGCTCATCGTCTCTCCCCGAAGGTACATAGAACCAGAGCTCTTACTTACGTCCTTTCAATGGCTTTGCCAGGTGAGATTAAGGTGCTGCCAGGGACTGCAAACAAAACAGCACGGGCGATGTCCATGCGCGGCCGAGCCCGAAGGGCTAGGGTAAACGGCTACCGTAAAAACAGCTGCGGGAGAGTGATGAGGAAAGAGGCAGAGAGGGGGGAGGGAAAAGAAAGGGAAGAGGGGTGAGAGAGAGAGGCAAGTTGAGTGGTATCGGACGATTAGTGTGAGGGTCGTCCTTGTCGCCTCTTGGCCGCCATTCGACGGATGTTCTCTTGCGTGACATAATTGTCCACTTTGTACATGTCCTGATCATTCGGAAACTGGACTTGAGGGAAGTGTGCATTCTTGAGCTGAAGGAACCGTACCTTGCAACAAAATTATGGCGCTCCTCCTTCGGCAGCGTTGTCCTCGGGATGGCTCCGACCCCACCATCATATGGACACTTCTGGTCTCCTTGTACCCATTGCTGTAGTTGTGCTTTTGAGACCGAAAATGATTTGTTGTTCCTAAAGCATTTCACACAACAAGTTCGGAACACAACAAAACCCCAAAGGAGAAGGACCCCACGAAAAGGAGAAAAACCCAGAGGACAAGACAGCGAGCGGCTGCCAAATTTTCCCACCGAATATATTAATCCCAAAACTATATCAAACAAAAACGTATTCATACTTTGCTTTCAAAAGGACAGCAAGCAACAGTGCACGGCTTCAGAACGGTCAAGCTGCGACTTTTGTCTGCGATGGTGGTGGATGCCATGTCATTTAAAATGTCATGGGTGTGAAAACCCAATGTCCAATCATCCACGTGAAAGTAGAAGTTGGACACAGACGAGAAAGAAACCCCTCTGAAACGAGTCGCTCAATCCCAACTCGACCTTTGGAACTTCGCACCAAAATCCGTAGCAGATTGTGCATTGAAGTCTTTCCTCTTCTTAAAGGCTTCCGAAAACCTCATCAGCTTGTCGATCATGGGGAACGCAAGTTCCTCCCACTTCACATCCATCCTCCGGTTCATGTCAAACTCATTGAACCGAGAATTGGTGAGGTCATCAGCCTGTGTGTTGGTCTCACGGGGTCTCCAGTCTAAATGGCACCTCAAACCCACCGATTCGCAGTAGTTTAAATACTCTATCAAGATTATCATGACAGGCAGCTTTGTGCTCAGCTTACGGGAGGTGAGTGCATCGACCGCTTTGTTATCCACTCCTCCAGTGCATCTCAAAGTATGGAAGTATGATCCACTTTTCAGTTTCGCACCTATGTCAAAGACCTTGATCGCAACCAAAGCAGCCAAGAGTTCTGCCGCTGTGCTCGCCCACGAAGACGATCGATTGGGTCCTTGGAAAAGCCAGGGGGCCTGTTCCGGTAAAACTTTCAAACTGAACCATGCAGCTTTCGATGTGTCGCCATCCGGAGGTACCAGCCATCCACCTAGCACCACCAAGCCATCTTCGCACTTTGCATCAGTCCTGAAAATCTCACCCAGACATTCTTCCTTCAAGCCGCATGGCATCTTTCTGAGTCCAGATTTAAACTTGTCACGAATGTACTTGCAAACCACAGCCACCAGCTCTGGAACCTTCAAAGTGGAAGATTTGCCAACCGCCGCCAGCCAAGAATAACCCGGAGCCAGCAAGGGACGGACCCAAGGGAGGATTTGAGAGGAGAAACCCAACCTTCCATGAAACTCTTGGAAGCGTCTAACGTTCACCAACCATCCTCCAGCTTCCATTTCATCCACGAACTTAATCAGCCAGTTGGTTCTTCTTTCAGACATGCCAATCTCAAACCGGGTGTAATCCATCCAGAATCCAACATAGTCCAATTGGAATCCTCCAGTGAACTTTCGGTAGCTGAATGGGACTCCTACCATCTCTAAGCAAGCTATCACCCTCCAGAATGTGAGCCAACGATGTTGGCCCCCAAACGCCAAGTGAAGGTCATCCACGAAGGTAAGAATGAAAATCCAATCCTGCATGCTGATGGAGAGTGCTAGCCTACCAATGAGCCCCATCAGCCTGGACCACCAGAAAGCAGCGGATGCCACCCCAAACGTGCCCACTTTGTTCAACCAAATCGTGTTTGATCCTTTTGAAGTGCGTGCCGCCTGGACTCCCCAATCAGCAGGTTTGATGCGAACTCGTCTGTGAGCTTTCGAGATGTCCCCATTGACCGCAAACATCACTCTCTCATTCGAAGCCATCGAAGATTCCATGATGCAGGCCAACTCCCGTGGACCGGGATTATCCATCTTGTCCAAGACTTTGATCTCATTGTTCAAGTGAACACCGTGGGTACCATCATGAACTATGCGGTAGGTCCCATCCGGCTTCTCCAAGATACCCTGAGCAGCAACACGAAGAGCGTCGCCCGGAAAAAGGCGTTTGGCCTCTGCTGCCGAGATTGCTTTCATCCTCCCAGCTCGCTCCTCCTCCTCAAACTGTTGTGTCAAAATCTTATCAGCTTCAGATTCCGACCCTCTAAAATAGTTGTCCATATCCAGATCCCACACTGAATCATCGTACGTTGTCTCTTTGATCTTCGGCCGAAAAACCTGAGGAGTGGGACCCAGAGGTTGAAGATGCCCCAAGTGAACACCTGTCGCAAAGTTGGAATATCCATCCGTATCCAAAATGTCCACGTCCGGGTCACCAATTTTCCTCAAGGATTGAGCCAGCGCATGCAAATAGAAGGGCTGATCAGCTTCCAACACCGCTGCTTGACGAGGGTCCGGCAGCATCGAAAACCACTCTGCTCGCAGCTTCACAAGTGCTTCATCCCCAAACACTGAAGATTGTCGACGTCCCAGCGCAACCTCAAATGTAGTTCTTGCCAAGTCCTGTATGTGACTCAAACAGAATTTGTCCAGCATCGATCGCATCAAACGGCAGAAGTCCAGTTGCTCAGATTCCTTTTCGGATAACCGCACCTTGGGGTGCCACCTCCCAGGACTGCAAAGTCCAAGTCCGTCACAAAACTCTGCACACTTGCCTGCATGCGATGCTGTAAGAGGGGGACCTGCACAGCCAGATTGTATCTTCACCACATTGCTCGAAGCATTGTTGTCCATTGAAACTGCATTGTTCGAAGCACTGTTATCCATTGTAATTGCATGTTTGTTGTCATTGCACTGTCCCAAGTTGACCCCAGAATCAATTTCATCCAAGACCGAATCCGAAGTCTCCGTTGGCCCCTTCGCAGCGAAGGATTCCATCCATGTGTTGCCCAGAGCCTCCGCCAGGAACTTGCACAATGGTCCTGGGTAGTGCGCAGCAGGTGAAGTCTTCCAACCACCGTTCTGATTTGTACCAATCAAAGGAGGGTGTTCGCCTGGGTGTGGGCACTTCGGTGGCAAAGGGCCCAAATAACGCCATTGTGCATCAAATTCAGGATTACCCTTGTGAATCGGGCCCACAAAATGTTGCAAAGATGTAACAAATCTTGTAGGTTTGGGCGTCAAGGCCCCATACTCACACTGAAAAATTGCAAAGGAGATCACATGTGGGTTGGCCAACACGTCTTGAAACTGTTGCATTTGCCAGAAAGATGCAGGTACACCTGTGCTTGTCAATCCCAAATCCTCCGGAAACTCTGCCAAGAAGTGTGAGTTTGAATCCAGCGCAATCTGAATGAGTTCCCAAGCCTTGTCCGCTAGCAGCGTGCCCTCCTCAGCTTTACGTTTGTTCTTAGCACTCAACCACGGAAATCCAAGTGGGTACTGACGAGAACGTATAGGTCGCGGACCAGGGGATTCCTTATAGTAGTGACGTGTACATGGCGGTGTGACCAACACGCAAAACGGCTTCAACTTGTGAATGAAATCCACCAAAGCGTCCCAGAATTCACAATTCAGCACATCATGGTCCTCATCCATAAGTAGATCAAACTCAAACATGTGAAGAGGAACCTTGTTGAGATCAGCAAAATGCTGAAGATGCTCACGAACATCGGCTTTGCGTCGATGTCCAGCAAACACATATACCACCACAATACCGGAATGAAGTGAAACCCCTCTGCACGTGTCAAGAAGCGCTGCCATAGAATCCTTAGGATTAGGTTGTCTCCCCGAATCTTGCAAAGGGTGCACATCCAGATTTTCTGGAAGCTCCGTTGGGCAATGCATTCCTTGAACTCCATCATTGCCTGCAAGGTGAAACGATTCCGATTCTGTAGGCGGTTGTCAGGCTCCACCCAATGGGTGGTCGTACGCTGGATGATTCGCTCCACAGTTCTTCACTCTGCAAATGTGCACACGGCCACACTTACCATCACACTTGCTACCCTTAATGTTGTACTTGTAGCAGATCTCTTTGCCATCCGGTGTATGTGTGATCAACTGCAAAGAGGTACCAGGCAAAAATGTGACCTTCGACTTGGAGCTTCCTTTTCCTTTGCCACCTTTCTTAGACTTGCCCTTTCCGGAAGAAGGGCTTCCCTTATATGTCGAGTCCTCAAACTTGGCTGATTTTGCAGGTCGCTGAATGGCTGAGAACGTGACCGGCGAGGTGAAGTACAGCTCCTTCAGCTCAGTGTCCTCAGTTGCCTGCTTGAGCGCCTCATGGAGTGCCGTGCCCTGTCGATGGGCTGTGCGGACAGCTTTCTTCCTCATCTCATATTCATAGTCAAGCAAAATATGCCAAGGTGGCTGCAAAGCCACCTTTTCACCAGATGGTCCTGGCACTTGCATAGTATAACACTTCTCACCAAGCACATAATCAATGTAACGATCGAAATGCCTCTGTTCCAGATTTCTCAAGTACACTTTGTTGCGAAGCTTGGCTGCCACCATCAACCAAGCATTGGCCTCAATGCGCAGTTTATGCCTCAGCTCTTCTGAATTGGTCGGAAGCTTGCCCTTGGTGCGCTGCCTTGTGATTCGAACCCTACCTGATTGATCCAGGGTTGACTGAAGCTGCATCGATTGTGAATCCTTCTTACTGGTAACCTCATCCAATGAATGCGCTGTCACTTCATCTTGCTCGATTTCTTCCAGCAACTGCGCAACGTACTCTGTTGATGGCTGATCTCTCTCTCCTATCTCTTCTCCTTTTGAGGCCTCCACCGCACGAAGCATGGCCGACCTATCTGTATGCGGCAATGGCCTAGGAGTGCCTAAGTTCTTGGCCTCTTGGCGCACCTTGATCTCTTCCTCATGTGCAAATCGAGCTGAGTCCCAAGCCGACACCGCAGAAGCTACTCTAGCTCGACCAGCAGCTGAATCGGACCTCAAATTGAAATCCGCCTGCAAAGCAGTACGGAGCCCAGCACGATCATCTGCAATGGCACTGAATCTCCTCACTGTCCTATAGCGCTGTCCAATGTCATACTGAGTTTGTTCATCCAACCCAGCTTCCTGGAAGATGTACTGCAGGTCAGCATCAACATTCGTGTGCACCCATGAAGCCCGTTCTGCCGCAGTAGCCATGTCGAAGCAGTGTGGAAACCTAAATGCAAAAGTACTTATCTATTCCTAGCATCGCCTCACAGTTTACTTCCGAGATCCTGAAAGTGATTCTCAACGTGTTGCTGAAAGTTTGGGCTGAATAATTAAATCGAAAGATTTGACTGAAAACATTCCAAAATGAATCCAAACACTGACGGCGTAAAAGCCGGGTTCGTAAAAGAACCTCACACTGATGCCGCGTAAGAGCCGGCTGCGGAAAGCATGATTCAGTCCACCATGTTTCTGGCAATCCAAAAACGAAACCCATCCAGTTGACCAACTGGATGGGATTCAACGCTGCTGATTCTACGGTATGTAGGTTTGCCATGAGTAGTCCTAACGGCAAACTTTCTCAATCAAACTCAACTTCAAATGCTTCAACAACTTGAAGTTTGCGACGGCTGAAGCAAAGGCTAGGTATGTTTTCAACCCCTGAAAAGATCACCACTCGGCAAGCTAGGTTCTTTGACCGCCTACCCCGTTGATCCCAGCAACTCAAAATCATCTGCTGGTTCGTCCTGAAGCTCAACCGTCGATGAAGATGAACCTGATGAGGATGATTCGTCCTCGATGAATTTTCCGCAAGTCCTCAAGCAAGCTCTGCAATGGGCATCAGCTGTCCTGTTGTTGACAACTTGGACCCACTCGATGCGTTGGCAATCCCAGGGGTTCACACCGCAACATCCAAACTTGTGCAGCCTCCTGAAACCAGACCTCCTGCTCACTACCACAAAGAATTTTGAGTCACCCGCATCCTTATCCAGATTTGACGCAGACTGACTCGCATCATTTGTCTCCTCCTCCGGTTGTGTCGCCGGCGCATTTTCAGTTCTCAACAGGGTCTGGTCAATTGTAGGCCAAGTCATACCAATGGATACCAGTTCACCAGTAGTTCGCCAAACATTGTGATTCGACACCCATTCCAAAGACTGCTCACCACGACCAGCCAAAAATTCCTTGAACTCGCTCATCAATTCAGACTCATCGTACTTAGGAACACCTGTGTTCGTGGTGGACATTCATTAAATCCCTCACCCATATCCTTATACAAAAGGATATGTATAAAAGCAGTTATAATAGATATATATTTTTTTTTTAAAATCTTATATTCTATATTTAAGTTCTTACATTTTATACTTAAGTTTATTAAAAGTATATATATACTTTTAACTTCTATCTCAACCCTTTTCATTTATATTCATCTTTCATTCTTTTGGCTTGCTGGAATTCTGAAATGTATCTGTTTGAAGTGGTCCACTACAATGGACATTGAACGCCCGTGGCTCTTTGAGCACATGAAATAAGCACGAAGTACAGCCAATGAGAGTTGCAAGAGATATAGAAAACAGCTGAAGTTGAAGTAGAATGCTCAAAAAGCTTGAATGCACCAACCTGGTGTTCAGGATGGGATTCAGTTCGTGTCGCCGCATTTGATCTTGGATCAAATTGAACTTCGCTGCACTAGCCGCCGCCTTTGATCTTTGATCAAAGTTAGGACTCGCCGCAAACGCAACTGCATTTGATCCGTAGATCAAATATCGAGGCCGCCGCAAGATATGTGAGAATTGTGAAAACATGCACAAACAAGATGAGCTAAGGGATAGTACACATGAACCAGATTTGTGGTTGAGTAACCCAAAGTGAGAAACCAGTAAGGTAAGTTAAGGGTGACAGCATTCTCACATCATCTGATGACCTCGTGGGTCAAACGCCGCCGCAGAGTGGAATTGATGCCGGAAATGACAGTGTGGGGCTAATCAACAGTAGAAAGTAGATACAAAACAATCGTATTGACAGATTCCACAGTGTGGTGATAGCATCTCCAAGTGGCATCAATGGTCGCAACGAGTGAAACCGTGCCGCAACTGCAGTGAGACTATACGCTGTGATGCTCGAGGGTGCCTGATTCGAAGTCGGATGCAAAGTGGTCAAACTGACCTGGAGT
>VSDK01010351.1:3181-14901 GCA_009767595.1 Symbiodinium kawagutii | reverse complement strand
CTTCAAAAATGAGTCAACAACTGCTCCATATGCATGACGAAATCCTGTCACTTCGAATGCTTTATAGGCCCAACGCATAGATTTGATAGGCATGTGAAGACCCAACTTAGCTTCCCGACCCACAAGCAACAGGTCTGCAAGTTCGACTTCGCTGACCGAGTTGAGATCCAGTCGCAATTGAGAAGCCAATCGATGGATATGGATTGCACATTGAAGGTATCGAATCACGGTGGTTGAAGTGAATCCATCAAGAATACGCATGCAATGTTCATCTACAAACTCACTTTCGGCTAATGACTGCAACAGCGGTGACAGTGGCTGAAACAATTCCTTGCATTGATCCCAAAGCTTCAGCACTAAAGGGCAGTGACTAGGGACACCACCTCTCGTATCGGCAGGAACCCGTGGAGTGGGCGCCAACCGTCGGGGCTTCGAAATGCGTTGAGATGATGACTGCACAACTCGCTGGAGTTCAGGTGGGCTGGGAGGATCTAAATCGGTGGGGTCTACAGGCATTAGACTAAGTGGCCTAGAGGGCATGATCTTGGGCCTAGCAAGCTCACTGGGGCTACTGACCGGCTGCAGAGACTGAGGTATCACACGAGTGGCCGCTGGGTGCTGCAATGCAAGGGAAGCTGAGGAATGCCTGACAGGTTGTGCAACATGCATGGTGGTACCCGAAGAACTAGCAGGTCGATTACTCAAATCTGAAATCCGATGACGGCTGCGAATCCTAGGTTGCACTGAGACAGCTGGTCTACTTAGAGGTGCATGAGGAATGATTTCCCAATCATCGTCCGGAGTCGAAACTTCAGCCCCCATCGCTCAAACCGGTCAGACAGAACCAAGGAATCGAGCATGCAACAGCTCACGGCTATTGAGGGCCCCTCGGGGCAGCATCCATCGCTCAAGGCTCGGCCGGGCAAGTGGGCTGGTGGACACCCGTGAAGTAGAAATGACATGAAGTGCAAAGTCCTGTCGTGAACATGTGAACCTGACCAAGCCTAAGCGTGAATGCAAAACAAAGAGCAATGAAAAAGAAATTTAAAATGCATGCCGTGCAATGCCATGAATGTCCACCATGCTTGAACCAAAATGTTGTGGTATGACATTTATGAAATGATCCTACACAAACATTAACGAAACTAGTACGTTACACGCATATTGCTTTGCTAACTTGTTCCTGGATGTCCGTCACAATCTGTCTAGAAGTATGTACATAGTCCGAAGATTGATGCAGACCAACATGCCATCTTCCAAGGTAGTCACGCTGCTCTTTACCAATCCTGATCGAAGCCGACACCGAAGGTAAGAAATGCCTCATAGAGTGGCCACTCCAAAACATGACTCCATCCTCAGACAGCAATGGTTCATCCTTGCACCTCCAACCACCGTACCTCTGCTTGCTTGGCCTCTTCAACATAGCAAAGATGTATCGGACATATGTAGCAATCTTTTCCACAGAAGCGTATTTAATACATGGCTCATCCATACCAGGTTTTGCAGCAAACACAAAGAAGTCCCGGTTACCATGCTCATATGATTCCCAGACTGTCCATCCGTCCAGCATCCAATCAAACCCACTCAATGAAACATTTCGCGCAATGAAGATTGGAACTTCTCTGACCTGCTTACCTGGTCCTGTTGTCTTGGTCCGGGTCAGCACTCCTCGAAGCCCTCGATTGGATAGAGTAATCCTTCCAGGCGCCAATCCCTCCAGGTCAGACAAACGCATGCAAGCCCACACGCAAACCAAGATAATCCAAGATAAAGCTCTGGCATATTTCGGAGCTTCCACATCGCATACCAACACCTCCAAAGATATGACCATAGCTACACTCAAGGGCGGTGCTCTCTTTGTAGGTTTTGCAAACTGATCCAATTCAGCAAGGTGTGATTTAATCGATTGTATCCAGAGTCTATGAAGGCTTATACGTTGATCTGTTGGTACTTGTCCAGAATCTTCGATGACTGAAAGTGCCGCTGCCACTGAATCAATTTGGCCCCTTGAAGCACCTTCCTGTCGTATGAATGTAAGATAATCAAGCATCTCCGAAACGTGCTGAGGATGTGGCAGACCCTTGAACATGATCATCCACTCTGTGACCTTCTTCCAGGCGCGAGCCCTGTTGCGCAGTGTACGCATCCTTCTGTTACCAAAGGCACGCTCCAAAATGACATGTGGTTCCGAAGTATTGTTTGCAATCTCACACACTGGCAACTGTGCATCAACGAGGAAACTCACAAGCATCTTCAACCAATACTTACGTGCACTGTTCTCAACATCTTGTTTCGAAGCACCTGGATCTGAAAGCTTACACCTGAATGTGGATCTTGATACTCTGCACTGCAATTTCACATCCAAACCTAAAAGCTGTGAGTAGGTCTCCGAGGCCGACACTGCAGGTTGAGGTCGCAGACAGTATCTCTTAGCAGACTGACGATCAAATCGGTACAACCTATCCAACTCGCGCAAGCTCTCCTGCTTCCACAAAACCAACAGCTCAGCGTCAGCAAGAACTTCATGGAGGATGTATTCAGAACCGTGTAGACCTTTTACCAATTCGATACACTCATCACTGCTGTCGAAAAGATTTGCAAGCATCTGTGGTTTAACCAGTTCCTGAATGACTTGCTCTGAACGCGTGAATCCAGATTGCTTAAGCTTAGTCCACAGCGGATCCTCCACGCTAAAGCGAAGTGGCGAAGTGAAACATACTAACAAAAACAAAGCTGAGAGCCTGAACTATAGGAGAAAACATATGATCAAGCGAGTGACATCGAAAACCGAGACAGGATCGTGAGTTAAAGTACTGTACATCACAAGATCCACATTCGAAAAGAATTGACATCACTGCACATTCACTCAAGTCAGCTGAGAAAACGTAAAAGTTTTTCAAAAGCCCGTAGCCAAATTTTTCAAAACGGAAAACAAACGGAAAACCCTCAACGGGTGGCCTGAGAAAAAGGGTGAGACAACTAGAGCAAGGTAGGAGAAGGGAAGGGTAACACCCCCCCACCCCCACCAGGAAATGCAAGACGTAACAAACCAGTTGGTCCACTACGCTTCCCGACTTAGGCAAGTCCGTTGCAAAGATGGGTCCAAAGAGACCTAAGGAGGTGGTAGGGTCAATTTTGGAGTGGGAGACGTATGGCAGAATACTGCCCAGGAGCCGATCACTCAAGGGACCAAATGTGCGCTGGCGATGGTGCAGGGTCTCCGGATCTGCCACTAAATGGAAGGGAGTAGGGGTCAGGCAATGTTCTGGCCGTATCTTGCCATCTGGCATGTCTGTAGGTGCTACTTTAGGTGGAACTCTAGCCTGGATGGAGAAGCGGACAGAATCGTGTGAAGGTAAAAGCTTGGCAGCCATATGGACATGGAGATACCCTTCGACAAAGAGAGTGTCGAAGCCACCCAGTGGTTCTAATCGGGCGAGATCGGCTGGTATTGTCCCCGTGCCGAGCTCCACTCTATGCCCGCTGGAAGTGACGTCATGACTCGTTTTAACAAATTGCTGCTGGAGGTTAAGGGAAACATTTTTGGCAGCAAGGCTAGTGGCGATGAGTTGAACAAAACCGACGGGGAAGTATACGTGCAGTTTATTCCATGGCAGAGTGCTGGCCCGGAGTTTATCGACTGAGACTCCCGGGGTGACAATGGACAGAAAGCAATCTGTGTCCTTGTCTGCCACGAAAGTTTTGCCCTGCAATCGTTGTGTGAGGTCCTGAAAGCCTCGCAGAGTTTCACTGAGCAGGCACTGTTGCCAGTAATCTTTGGATCGAAAAGGGAGCCATTGTCGATTATGCGCCTGCATCAACCTATGGTTCTCGGGGACTTGTGAGAAAAGACTAGCCAGGAAGGTCGCTGTGCTGTCGATAGTGAGGTTGACTGCGTCCTGGAGGAGGTTCGGCAGGGAGTGTCGGATCTCTGAGAAACTGGCTCCCTGACCAAGTGCCTGGAGAGCTGTTCGAAAGATATGCATTCGATAGTAGTTTCCAAAGACCTCACAGTCGCATCTCAGACAGGCCAGTGGCCAGCTATCTCCTAGGTTTGCAAGATGACTTAATTCCACTATGACCCCCGGGGGGCGACTATGGGTTGGTTGTCCCATTGGATCATCCTTAGCGACCTGCACAGTTTTCGCGGAAGGAGACGAGCGGCTTTTGTAGAATCGAGTAATGCTGGTGGCCACTGCTTTCCGCGCTAGATCCATAGCCTTTTGATCATCACATTCAATGACTGGTTCATCGTCACTCTGAGGGGGAGAGGGCGCATCGGTGTACTCTGCGCTGTATCCTCATCAGACGATTGGACATCGACAACAGGCATCTTGTTGGCCGATCGGCTGGGTGAGCGAGCTGGGGGGGTGCGAGAGCGTGGTCTCCACATTCGTTCTGTAGCAGGCTCCTGCCGAGTGGTTTGGCGGTGGCGGCTGGCCCCTTTATGCATTTCATGTGGTGAGATTTGAGGGTCAATGTTGCGCCACGGGACGGGTGGCCTCGAGGAGACAGCATATGTGGCAACTAAAGCTCGGTGTCGGGGCTCGGCCCGCCAGCTGTCGTAAAAATGTTTTTTCCCAAGCGGCCAGGCAACATGCGACTGGCTTTCGTTGCTTGTCATTTGTTTGTTCCAGAACTGGTGATGCAGCATCCAACCAGTGGCAGTGGGAATGACTATCCACTCCGGGGTTCGGGAGTTATCTCGCCCATATGCCCATAGTGGATGTCCTCGCTGATGCTGCCGTGGATAATAATTACTATGCTCAGGCCACGTGTGACTGCGCCTATCTAACACTGCATAGAAATCGGCTAACATCAGGTGATAGCGCTCAGTTGTGTACTTGAGGGGGGCAACTTCGGGTGCTCCAGTTTTAGGCTTAGTGAAACAGAAACACAAGCCAAACGCAAGGGGAAGGTGGTCACCACCGAGTTGATCTCCTTGCATTAAGTAGTCGGTGGCCTGCGGAGCAAAAGCGGTGGAGTCAACTTCTCCATACGAGTCAAGGAGTTGGTGGCGGTTTGATTTGATGAAACTGACCCCATGCACCAGAGTGCTGAGCACTTGCATGACTCCAGGGAGACCTCGCATGTCGAGTGGGGCAATCATTGTTGTGATGGCCTGTGCCCGTGTCAGGCCGACACAGGCCCTGGTATAGGCTTCAATGTGGTCTTCTTTATCTCCATCATGACTGCTGCTTAGGAAATTAACACCTGTTTGGAAGCAGAGTCCCGTGTGGCAGGTAGCCCCTGCTAGTGTTACCACTGTATCCACACGCAGAGGGACATCACGTCCATTGGGCTTGCGAGGCACTGGTCGAGCTCCATGAAGATTACTCTTGAGTCCCGACCGGTTGGTAAGCACCAAGAGTCCCGGTGTAGTATTAGCTACGTTGTCGTCCTGGGTATCAAAGGGGGGGAGTTTCTCATGCTGGTCCATCACTGCCTTCCATACCTGGCGGCTTGCTTCTGGGGAGATGACATTATCATGTTCTTTTGGGTCAGTCCAACTACGATTACCTTTGTGGGATTTGTCATGATCCCAATGGATATACCGGAAGCCTGTTGGTTGCTCATAATTTTGTCGTCTCGTTCCGGCGCCGATGCAGTAACCTTGATCTGAATCTCTACAAAGCATCGGGTACTGTACTGCAATGACGGGTTCATATACTTGCTGGGGGACACGAGAGCTGGTTGGTAAAATTAAGGACCAGTGATGGCCTCCTGCTAATCCAGCGGCTTCCATTGTGTTGGTGGCCGTATCTATCTCGAAGGGGGAGCCAGGCATGGCCATTAACAGACTGATGGCCAGCAGGACCCCTATGGGCGTGTCGGTTCTGATCTTCTGTAACTCAGTGCTGTACTCATTGATCCATAGGTACACGTCAAATGCACGGCGTTGGGGGTCAGGTGGTCCTTGGGGGTTACATGGATAACCCGGGTAAGGTAGAAGAGACAATTTGTTCGGGGGATCCATCCGCCAGGCCGCAGTAATGTCTTGGAATTCTAGGGAGTTGCTATGAGAGAAGATTTGTCCAACGGTGTGCTGAGTATTAATCAGCTGACTGAAAGCAGTAGCTAAACACCGAGGTTCAATCCACTTATGGTCTCCACGAAGGCCGATCTTGGAGGTTGCGATTCGCCGTCTGATGGCTTGCGTTGTGGCAGTCTTATCTTCCATACCTCCTTGTCCTTGATGTATGTCACCGACTTCAACTTGAAGGCAACCTGGGTTGGGGACTGCCTGCGCATGAGCACTCTTGACATCACCCTGCTGTTGTGCTTCTTCATGTACACAAATTGAGCTATTGCGGAGATGATTCGCAAGGTCTTGTTTATAATTATCCATGGCTCTGTCAGCAACGCCTGTGGTACAGATGAGAATTTTGGCTCGCCGGACTGCTTCTTCGCACTTGTCGACATAGACATCAATATAGGATGGTCGATCTGTCTTGGAGAAGGCGGTGACTGACACTACACGAACAAGTAACTTGCGTTGAAGTGGTGCCAGTTTCATCCTATGAATCATGGAGGCCAAAGCCTCGCCTGCAGGGTTTTCTTTGTGGATGAATGTGACTTTGGCATGAGAGGTAGTGAGGGAAAACCAAGCTAGCAGATAGGCGAGGGAAGTAGTTTTGCCCGCTCCAAAAACCCCTTCAACTGCAAGGTCAGATCTGCCCGACTTGAGGGCCATAATGAGTGCTGCAGTGAAAGACACAAAGTGACCCGCATCGTGATCAGCTTCTTGGATTAGCTGGATGGCAAAATGGGGGGCTTGCGGGAGATAGGTTTCTGCTTCTCCGGTAGCCAAAAGCTGAGTGAGCTGGTACAGACTACGCAGGAGGTCCTCTTTGTGTCGCACTTGAAAAATAGGCGTATCGACTGGGTGCGTAATTCCAAACTGGATTGGGCGATGCTGGAGTGGCATGGCAGCAAGGCGTGCCAAATGTGCTCCAGGGATGGTGGTCCCGACAAGTTCCATACGGGCAATACTTAGGAGGGCAGGTTGCTGTAAGGTAGTAAGATCGGCCGGAAGGCCAAACGGGAATTCTGCGTGCTCCGGCATACCCATGTCCATCGGGCAGGGGACAACAGCTATATGCCACGATTTGGCTTTAGCGCGTCGGGCAAGCAATTCTTCATGACTCTCTTTCTGCTTTTTCCGCTTTGGTATTATATGTTGATGTAATACAAGTACAAGAAGAGAGAAGGGGTTCCCTAAGCAGGTCCCCCCTTCCCCCATTCTTTTACATTGCAGGTGTAGTGCATTGCCATTCATGGCGCCAAACTGTACAGAGTTACCATCCCTCCGATAGTCAGCAAGGTGGTCTGTGCTCCCTTCGTGCTGTGAGAAAAGAGCAGGACTGTCATGAGGGTTAGAAAATTCCAAGTCAAATTCATGCATGGAATATGTGCTGAGGGCATAAGGGCGTAGGGTAGCCGTTGCAGCTTCCTGCCACAGATTTGGGTTTGTTTTCGGTATTGCATACTTTGCATCATTATAGGACTTATACGAAATCTGCGGCAAGTAAATGTAGAGCAGAACAAGAATTTCCCGAACAGGTATGGGCATGAGTTGTTGCCTAACGAGGTCTGTGAGCCACTCTGACGCTCGTGGATTGTATTTACTATCCAGGTGAATGCCAACCTGCCGCAACAGCGAGCTGTGCAGCTCGTCTAAGGAGGAAAAGGTCGAGTCAGGCAGGGAGTTGGCTTGCGCCAAAAGTTCTTCATCATTATGCCCTAAGTATTTGAGCAGGGGAGCATACGTGGATGTGAGTGAAAATCGCGCGCATGGATTCGGACCTCATAAGGTCGCATGTTCGGCACAGCGCAAAGAAGTTGATTCAGTTGTACCCGCCGGCCAGGTGGCAAATCTTCATCTAGTAGATGAGCGTAAGCATGGAAGGAGTGTCCCATCCACCGTGGCTTCCCCGCGATGTAGGTGATGTTCAAGCTCTGTTGAAGCAGGGTCAAGAGGGAATCCGGATGCCAAAAGCACAGTGGATGAGGGCGATTTGATGCCTCAGAGTGCCTTGGTCTTCAACCGCCCCGAGATGCACCAGGGCTGGTATCATGCAAGGCGCCATCGCAATGGCTCCCGCTGTGTCGCAATGGCTCCCGCTGTTAGGCGGACCGAAAGTCCTTGCAAGCGGGCTACACAGGCAACAGTGGCGGCTGCAAAGCTGCCAGCTGAGAATCCTCGGATGCGAAGGCGCAAATTTATAGGCGAGTGGCCAATCAAGTTATGTTTTGGGGGGTTAGTTAAGAAGGGGGCCATCGTCGAGAGAGCGCCAGCTATGTGGAGAGATTTAAGCTGCCAATGGAGTCCAGCAAGGTAATACTGATGTGGCTCATGCCTATGTGCAGGTACTGCAGCGGCACTTTTGACGATCATCACAGTACGCAACAGGATGTCAAGGGGGCTAACCCCTCCGACACTGGCCCACAAGGTTTCAACCGCTTGCGTGTTGAGCATAAGAGTGGTAATTTCATGGAGGGCCACACTCGCACCACGAGCCAGCGTGAGCAGCGGGTGAGATTGCTTATCAGAAAGGGGGAGAAATTGATCCACGGGACAGAGGGTTGGCCCGTAAACTGTAAGGTCTCCATCGACGGAACAGTTGCTTAAGGTGAGGTGTGGCTTCTCACGCAAACCTAGTAGACGGTTGCCCAAACCAAGGCAATCCACGTAAACGTCCTGATACGTTTCGGCCGCAGCAGAGGCTGCGAGAGCATTAATTTCATTCATCAGGATGAGGAGCATGATTGGCTGCACGTTGTCTAGTTTCCGTTCGAGAGGGGGTAAGGCAAGGAAGGTGTCCAGAGCCGTTGACCCATGCTCATCATGGCTGAGGAGGACGATGATGTTGTACGTGGAAGGCCGGGTTGGATCTAAGGAGTTAAGGTCAAGAAAGCCGTTGGCCACTGCAGGGTGCTTTCGGGCCCGAGGGAGTAGGTCTTCCTGCAGACCTTGTCTGACCGAGCTGTGAATGCTGCTCATGCACTCCGACACTACTTCTTGCATTTCCTCATCGTCGGTGAGGACATCTTGAATCTCATCAACCTCAGGTTCGGTGTCGACTGCCATGGGGATAGATTGATCACTTATCTCACCAACGCCTGGTAGGAGCTGCGGAACAGGAAAGGATTCAGCAGGGCCTGCACTGGGCATGACAACTCTGGTATAGGTATTGATACTGGATGGATGTTGCACGGCGAATGGGAGGTGCAAGAAGAGGTCAGGTCGGGTTGCATCTGGCAGTTGTCTTTGTGTCCATCGTAGCAATAGTGCCGCACGAATGCGAGGAGTGAGGAGGCCCCTGCGCACTTCACCTTGCCAGAGCATGCCTCCAGCAGGTTGCCATTTGCGGGTGTGGAAAGCAGCATGGAGGCGATCGGGGCCATCCTGGACTCCATGAAGACAGACCGCAAGGGGCTCCCACCCTTTAGACGCCTGGGTCTCCAGACTCGTAGCTGCATCAGCCTTGGCTGTTCCATAGCTGTGCAGGATGGCAGGTCTGAGAAAGCCCTGCTGACATCGGGGTTCTTGAAACATACCCTTTCCTGGGAGACATAGCGCTTTAACATTGCCTTCCAGTTGCGGGATGAGCGAGAGTGCTGCCTGTTCGAAAGTGGCACGCGATATCAAAAAGCAGAGGAGGAGGAAGCAGTCTGTACCGCAACCAACTCTCGCCATACTGATTGAGCTGGACAGGCAAATGGACAGGCAAATATCTGAGTCAGGTGCACTCCCAGCTACTTGAGCCAGCACGTCAAACAAACTCACTCAAATCATGACTGTTTGCCCACATGTCTCACAACGCCAAATCTCATTCAACTGAGGCGCACACTTCTCTCGGTTGGCATTCCGCAGTATCTTAGTCAAGTTCTTGCATCAGGTTTAACTCACCCGTATACAGACAATGTCCCGGGCACAGGCAACTTTCCTTCCTGTGGTTCCATGTTTTTCCACACCCCTCACCGCACAAGATACAGTGGCCACTGCACCGTTCACTGGAGCATTCCTCAGCTCGGTTCCTCAGTCCTGATCTGTATCTGCCACGACTAGCACGGGAACGGTCAGGGTGGTCATACCACGACTCATGTTCTCCGGTATTCTGAGCTCCAGACTTCCGTCTTTCTAGCCTGGTCCTCAGTTGTTCCTTGGCAATGAACCGGATTGCTTCCCCGCATTTTCTCAGTCCCTCACACGACATCATCACAAGCAGCCGGAGGATCGTGACTAACCTCTGAAGCCATTCTGGCAAAGGGGAATCCATCGTGGGAGGGGAAGGCGCCTGTACGACAACCCCTCCCGCAAGTACAGAGGAGAGCAGTTGGAAGCTAAAAGAAAACTATGTAAAAAGCCACCAGAGGAACACTGTCCACAAACAAAAAACCAATTTCATGGTCAACGTGTGAAAACAAGATAGTGGTGAGTGTGAGTCGGAGCCAAAAGCTGCAGCACCCTACACTGGCTAGCAAGCTCATACTGACACTGCAAAGTTACCAAGAACTCAAGGCACACAAAGCAAAAAACAGCGCTCTCTTTTTTTTGATTAAATCAAAAAAAACGCATTGTACTTCCTCTCCCTGGAGTAGTCAGCCATTTTCTTCAAACTCTGCATCCGCCACGTCTTCTCCCCTTGTCGACGCTACCAATTGCAGCTGTTGGAAAGACACCACCAGGTCAACATGGTCCTGTAGACGGAGATCATATTACCGATCTGCATGAGTTCCTGCATGTTCATAGTCAAGTTAGTGCATTCCTTCACCAGCGACCTGCAGTGCAAATGAAATCTCCGCAAGGCAATCAAACGTTCCTCCCTCCTTGTAGCTGGTAAACGTGAAGTGGACGACTGCCCTGCTTCCGGTACCACTTGGACACGCTGCTGTGGAGGAGGAATGCTCGGACTTGATGGACTAGGTTCACTCGGACCCAGCTTTCCCTGACCCTGTCTTCTCAGCATTGCACGTGTCATTGATCATGGTACCATGAAACACATCAAGATCACCAGCTTCATGGAAGTCCACCTGGCAAGCCAATCGGTGCGCCTGTTTAGAGGTAGGGGCAAAGAAGGAGGAACCTCGCAGATGTAAAAGTACATGTCCTGCTATCCAAGGAAAGATTCGTTTGCCATCCAACTGAACAAACCCTCTTTCCATGCAGGAGAGCACGAAGGAGTGTCGTAGTTCCCCCCAATTGTCGGGACGATTTCCGCAGTCATCAATTCCACGCAGCCGAAAATAGTGACGAACATACAGTAACTGCGAGGTACCTGTTTCATTCCACCTATAATTACCATTCTCAAAGTGGCAAAGCAGACATCCAAATGGTTGTGATGTAGTGACACAAGATGTGAGACATCAAGTTCTCTCGAGACATCGACATTCGCCAAGACCACTTCCAATTCATGTAGTAGCTCCCACTGTCGACAACGGCAACAAAAAGAGGGCAAGCTGACCACCCTCTTAGACAAACGCGCGTCGGTCACAAGTGCATATTGCGAAGCGAAACAGAGAAGCCATAGACCACAACCAGGGGAGGAAAACCAGCAAACAAGGAACAAGCAAAAAGCACAACTAGAACCATAACGAGGTGAAATGTTATGGATCAATGAATATAGCTCGGACCTGCAGAAAATCAGAACCGACACGCCCATTGGCGTCCTGTTAGCCATCAGCCTTTTAACATCAATGCCTGGCTCCCCTTTCGA
>VSDK01010341.1:142668-159113 GCA_009767595.1 Symbiodinium kawagutii | reverse complement strand
ATGGGTTCCTGAGAACCGCAGCTGGACTAACATGGAAACAGTACGTATATGCAGGCGCTCATGGGGAACAGGCTTACAGATCCATAGTGAGTTGTTCAAAAACTATGAGCCATCTGTAGAAAAGTATAAAGCCAACCATCTGCAGAAAACTATGAGCCATCAAGTGTCCACATTGTACTTGTCTGCGATCTCCTTCAGCACCGGGAATCCAAGAGCTGCAAGCTTCTCCCTTGCAGTCATCCAGCGCTTGCTTTCCCGATGATAGATCTTGTCGACGGTGGTAAATGTTGGAAGGGATCTGGCAGGGTTGGGAAAGCAGCTAACATGGAAATGCCCATGCACTGAAACATAAACACTAACCTAATGTCCGGATCAACAATACAGTATTCTAATTCACTTTGGGGTCGAAGCATTATAAGGATACTTACTGCAGTACAACAGCCAAACCACCCATAACAAAACTAGCCACAGAGCCTTGTCACGGTCGTGGTATTCTTGAATTTCCAAACTAGCCACAGAGCCTTGTCACGGTCGTGGTCTTCTTGAATTTGCCCCTTTGCTCTGGAACGGCCACGTGCAAAGAAGGTTCTTTGTTCACCCGTTCATCCTGCGATTAGCAACGCAGCGAGCTGAAGTGCACTAACCTGGCAACCTTCCCAAACTTTGCATGCCGGTGATTAGAGGTTTCTGCTGGATTTAAAATTAACAATATGTTCCAGACGTCTCCTTATCCAAAAAGGCCCACGCATCTGCAATGTTGTCTCGTCCACCCTTGGAGAGTAGCGACCTGAGACGGGTCATAGGCCACATTCCGTTTTTAACAATATCTCCATGCTAAATCGAATGATACAATTTACAATGTCTTGCAGTGCCTGCTGCTACTATACGCACATACCCAGAAACAACCCTGTATGGCTGCAAGCAAGGTGCACAAAGGGCAGGCTTGAATCTTTCGAAGGACAAGAGGTTTTCTTCTCGTACGTCAACCTTGGCAAATACACACTAACATGGACTTTGGCAATGCTTGTAGGGATAGCCACCTTCAACATAAACCCATGTTATGGCCAAGTTGGACCCATGTTAGGGGCTCCTAATCAGCGGGCTCCTTTTCGTTCCAATTTTTGAAAAAAGGAACCCTTCATTTGGGATCCCTTTGACCCCCTCAAAGGCCCAAGATGGGCCCACATGGACCCCATATAACCCCAACATAAACCCAACATGTTCCCAACCTCTGTGCCTAACATGGGCCTTAGGCACGACATGTGCCCAACATCAACCCCCCATAAATCCAACATACATCCACCTTAACCCACTTACATACCCCTGAAACCATCGCGATATGTGAGCTGCCAATTGCTAGGTTAGCAAACAGATACGAAGCCACGGCCCTCGAACCCGGATCATTTTTTTCTTGTACTGTACACACGGTGAGATCCAGTGATTGCACTGGCACATCGCTCATCTACTGCAGGTAATAATGTACTGGCTCATCCCCATGGTCTATGATGGTTCAAGTTGAATTCAAACAAGATCGTTTTTGTTTGGTTCCATCCTTAGTATGGGGTCCGGTTAGCTAACATAGAAGTCATGCAGGATTGTGCCAACAAGCAACTCTTCTTCATCCTGCTCCCAAAAGAGCTGAGGGATCTTCACCTGTTTCTGCTTCAAAGTTTCAGTCAGAGTGTCGTAGACTTCTTGGGGATCTCGAATGAACTTTCCGATGTTCTTTCGCACCGCGATCACCCTCAGTGTGGTCGGGCATGGGAAAACGGAAAGATAAAGGCATAATTTTAAAGAGCCGATCGCCATCAGACATGACAGATACACTACATACACTTAAACAGCATTAGTAAATTTTCACCATTGCTATGTTAGTGTGTTGCCCCATAAACTATCAGGCAAAAATTGAAAGCATATACCCTGACACATGGCGAGCATCCACCCTCGGAATCGCCGTGTCCCGCCGTACCCAGTTTGGTCAGTGTTACAATGGAGATTCTTGATGAGGTACAGATCATCCTCCGTCAAAGATTCCACTGTAAAATGCTGAATGTTTCCTGACATGACGTTCTCCAGCACTTGTATTTTCGTACCGGAAACCCGATTGAACCTCGCAGCAACAATCCATAGCAACATTGTTCGTTGGCTTTGATGTTTTTAACCACCTACTCTTTCTATGTTAACACTTTTTTAAGGAAATCAGGTACCGTAAGTTGAACTTTTCCCAGCCAGCCTGAAATGAGTCAATGCCGGCGTTCGGCCAGGACCCAGGTCTTGCAAACCAGTCCCCTGGTTGCTGTCATCCTTGCAACTGACTGCCGACAAGTCCTTAGATCAAAGCCCTGAATGTGAGTCCCTTTATGGAAGAGAGACCTATTTTTCATGATGTGCATTTACATAGCAAATAAAATGATATTATAAATGCTTTGAAACATGTATACATATTATAAAAAAAAAAATATATATATATATATATATATACATATGCTGTAAATATATGCCTGGAACCAAACCCGGACTAGCAGCCAGAAAGTCCATCTGTTTTGTTAAGTGAATGCTCTGAAAGAAGCGGAAGTAGACTACACTACATGAGAGCCTACTAGAACAGGCATGAGTTGCCATGTTACTTTTCAGTGCCCATGTGGCTGATTAGACAAGACTAGACTCCAAGTCGACGTTGTATGGCAAACAGCATCCCCTCTTCTTCTTTGCATCACAATGGCGCAAGCAGTGCGCATGAGTTTGGAATCTTGCTGGATCCAACACTCTCTGAATACCATCCACGCCTTTCTTGGCTTGCATCTCTGAAGCGGATCGCACGTCCACGGTGTGCATCACCTAGTGGGGGCCGCCGAGAGGGTAATATGGCCCCAGTTGCTATGTTAAGAAGTGTTTTTTCATGGAGAAGACATACCACAAGAGTAGCCCGATATACTGTACAGTGTGTGACGTGAGGAAAAATCTATAAGCCGAGATGCGTCATCAAAGATACATCGTTCAGCAAAGAAGGAGTCTCTCAGCAGACCCTTCTGGACATGAGGGTCACAGTCGCACGCCGACACCTCAGGGTATAGGCTGATGGGCACCAGAAAAATGTCATAAGTCATACTGTATCGATCGGGGTGAGGGCTGATGTGAATGATGAAGTCTATTGTAGTTTATCTATATGACATAGTCATGTTAGCGGTCCTTACCTAACTACCCTGCATAGTCAAGGCACAAACCGGAATCTGAAGGGCATGTCTTTCTGATGCTGCAACACATCGGCAGCTCGACCACCAGCGTCAAGCCTGAGCCAGGAAAATAGAATTTGATGGCCAAATGGCAGTTTCTATGTTAATGGCGTCTTGTTGTTTTCTTAATCACCACGGCTGAATTGAACAAAGACGTCAGAACCAGGTCTCTTGTGATAACAATTTCCCTTTTAAAACTTTACATTCAAAAGTAGTCCGAAATGGTTATTCCGGATCAATTCTGGACTCGGTGCGGTATTAAGGATTTTTTCAATGTATGCATCAAGGTTAAGATATGCTAACACGCAAAGCATCAAAGGTGCTGGATTTCCATGTTAGTCTGTTTGTGTGTGTGTGCGTGGCAAGCGGGAATCTGGTCTTTAACCTATCACCCCGTGTGTTCGGAACCTTGAAGCAATACACTCACGTACCTTAACGTGGCCATTGGTCGAGTGGCCCAGTGAAACTGCTCGACACAGTAAGCGTGCGGTTCTGCAGCAAAAGTGGCGCTCCCTCCTGGTTCTTGCACAATTCAAGAGCCCTCTGGGTTGCCTCAGATGGTGAAAGTGATTGCTCTCAGTGGTGGACCCCCTCGGTTTGCATGTTAGGTATACAAACCATGGGTTGGGAGTTTGAATGTCCAGATTCATGTGAACCGACAGGAGCACTCCAGTAAATTGACCTGGAAACTCCACATATATATGTTAGCCAACGATGTTACCTGAATGGATACCACAAACATTCATTCTCCTTCAAAAACGATGTTTCAGTGTTCTTAGCCATGTTAACCAAAGGTGCTGTGACACACCAATCAGCAGCTTGCACCAACGTCTGACCTTCCACAGCCTCCATGTTCACAGGCTTCCGGTCCGAAGGCCAGCCCTTGATGAACCGCGCTCCATTATCGAGAACACCAAGTCCATCTGAGATCTTCTTTGCCTTTTTCGCCTCAGTTAGACTCCCGTGTTTCCTAACATAGACATTCCATACACATACATGTCGAACGACACGTCCCAAACACACCGATTTGATGTTTCCTCTCTTGCCAAAACCAAACAAGGCAGCACTAACTTAGCAGCCGTGGATAAGATGCGTCCGGGAAACTTGGGATGTCACACCATTGGAATGAAGGTCAGGTGACCCTTCTTCCAGGTGTTCACTGGCTGAGTCCACGGATGAATGTGGAGATGCCGCCATGGGAGGTTCAAATTCTCGCCCCGTTTGAACCATTCACAGCAGCTAGAATTTCGCCGCGAATTCTTCCCCACACGATGATGGAAACACAACTGCTGTTAACCAAGCAATCTCTTGCAATCCCAACTGCTAACATATAGCTATCTCTGAGCTGGATATTCAATGAAAGGGCATATCCATGTTCGCTCGGTAGCCATCCTGAATGATGGTCGATCAATATGTCGTACAACTGGGTTTTCACCCACATGACGATGGAAACACAACTGCTGCTAACCAAGCAATCTCTTGCAATCCCAACTACTGCTAACATAGCTATCTCTGAGCTGGATATTCAATGAACGGGCATATCCATGTTAGCTCTGTTTTCCCTGAATGATGGTCGATCAATATGTCGTACAACTGGGTTTTCGTTGTCCATCAGGAGGTGCCAATCAAGCATCCCACTAACATGGCAATTTGGTATGTTTCCGGGAAAAATGTGTTGGCTGCTAACGTGGAAACCTCCGATCTAGGTTATACAGCTCAAGACCCAAACCCATTCAAAGGTCAATGCAGGCATTACACATGGTACGCATTCCGGTAGAGGCGTTCACTAACATAAAAAAAAAAAAAACGAAACCTAGGGTTTTTATATCTACGTTATTTTACTGGAGTGTATCACTATTTTGATCACAACCAACCAGGATCACTAACACCAGAGCAATATTAACCAGCTATTCCTGGTATCAACCAGCCATTAGTTCCCCTGCAAACCAATCAATTAGTTGGGCACTTCGGTTCTTAACCAACCATGTTTGTTCTTTTGAACCCCTGCTATCCATGGTACCAGATTAAAATTGTAGCACCAGAGTCTACCAATGCTCAACCATAGTTACCCAAGGGGACCTGACTAACCATTTGCTCTGGCCATTATGCGTGCCCCCATTGGTCCTTTTCCCAACGGGTTTTCATCAATCCATGGGTTTACAAGAAAAATACCAGAAATAACACTATAAACACCATGAATCATGGTAAATGGCCACTAAAATGATGGCAAACGATGGTAAATAGAAGAGGAAACCACTAAGAAACCACTGGTAAATAACTTGTGAAAGCTTAAAAATCAGCAAATAACTTGTGAAGCCTCTAAGAAACCACTCAGAAACTCCTATAAAATCACCATAAATCATAGTAAATGACATGCAGCTCCCGTGGGTTGCAGCTCGCTGACCCATCCAGGCGCCTCTGAAAGCTGGAGCAGGTCCAACGTGTTGATGGCTGCGTTCAAGGGATCCCCCTGGGAGATCATCCAACGAGTCGCACACGTGGCCGAAGCGTGGGAATCATGTGGTGAATCACGTTGTGAGGACGATGATGTTGTGATTGATTGTGTGGTTGATTGATGATGTTGTGGTCAATCAACCTATGATTGATCATGTTGTGTTCAATCACGTTATGAATGATCATGTCGTGATTGATTTGTGATTGATCAGGTTGTGATTGATTGGTTGTGTGGAACGTATGTGCTTAAGAAAAATGGCGTGCTCCGCTTCCATGCTAACCTCCGACCCTGCTTCCAGTGCTGCTAAGCATCGGATGGCCGTTTCGGTGCCAGCTGCGGGGTGGACATGTTGCCCCGGGGGCGGCGCTGCCTGCGCTGCCGGTGGCTCCTCAGACCGCTGGAGGTGCACCTGGCAGCGGTGAAGGTCAAACTGTGAGGTGTCCAACTTCGGTTTTCAACTTCCATCTACTAGTCATCTCTTCTTCTTCTTCTCTTCTTCGGTGTTAAACTTCTTCTTCTTCTTCATCTTCTTCTTCTTCTTCTTATTCTTCTTCTTCTTCTTTTTCTTCTTCTTCTTCTTCTTCATCTTCTTCATCTGCTTCTAAGTTCTTGGTTCTAGTGTTTCCATGCAATTCCTCGAAATCCGCAATCTTCGCATGTGCGCAGAACACAGGTGTTTGCACATTGAGAAAGCATTTCAACTGTTGATAGACACCGAAGACCAGGGCAACATCATAGGTCATCGCCAAGGCGCTCTTAAAACGGTCTGCTCCTCTGAGTCTTGCCTCGCTTTGAAGTCTGGAAGAAGCAATGGATTCATCGGAATTGGTTTGGGGCTGATCGTCGGAGATGTCGACTTGTTGATGGCTAGCAAATTGCGGGCCACGGTTTGCTTGTGGTTCATTGATACCTGTGAAAAAGTTTATGGGAATTGTGCACGTGAATGGCTGGTTTAAAGGAACTACATTGCTGGGTCAAACACGTGCAGCTTGCAACTGTCATACTGAAATTGCCCCCATTGCCGAGATTGCGATCAGTTCAACGATGTCTCTCAACTCAGTTAGCCAGGCTTCATCATCAAGCCTACTATCATCATCGTCGTCGTCGTCATCATCATCATCATCATCATCATCGTCATCGTCATCATCATCATCATCATCATCATCCTCATCATCATCATCATCATCATCATCCTCATCATCATCATCATCATCATCATCCTCATCATCATCATCATCATCATCATCCTCATCATCCTCATCATCCTTTGCTCCTTTGTTTATCATGTTCATGTATCTCCATTGAACGCCAAATCACACATCCACAAAGCTTCGGCTGAAGTCGAACTGCGCCGGCAGAGATGGATCCCCCAGAGTGTGAAAAAGCTCCTGAGTCGCCCAGCCCACTGCCTTTCATTTTGGGACCATCAACGTGCTGGTTCTATGCTAGCAACATGTAGCAACCCAAGCATGGCAGCCATGGTTAGCAATTGGAAGCTAAGCCTTGCAATTGGAATATTTGTGTCCACAGCCATTCCTTTTAGATCCTTTTAGCAATGTCTGGTGCCAACCGATCTGGAGGATGTAACCTGCAAAGTCTGTCCAATGGCTTGGCATCTCATGAGAAACTGCTGTTGCTTCAGAGTGGCATGTCCATTTCATGGTTTCGCATAGTCCCAACATGTCCCAGGAATTCCCAGGATCAATCATCCCTATCATGTTCCTCTGCATAGCAAATAGTCAAATCCTCTAGAGGACCAATCAACCTGATTTTTGCCACTGAAATTCAACCATTTTCACCCACAACCCCTTGGGATTATTCCATGGAGTGGGATCATCATAACGTGCACCAGACCCCATGGAATGAACCTCCGCAACGGCGGTTTAAAAGGCTTCTGATTCTGTCGAGGTGCAGGAAAGCGATGAAAGAGGCGGAGCGCATATGCTTCCTGCTCCTCTGGTGGTACAAAGAAACGGTCAGAGGAACAGCTGCCATTTACAGCCATGGCGGGTGCCATGGCCACTAAAATCACTAGAATCACTACAGCCTTGAGCCACACCGGAGAACACAACTCCTATTGTGGATCAGGACGTCATCCAAAGAGAATTGGGTAGTTTCGCCGTGAAGATCCGGACGTCACATTGGGATATAAGGCGTTTCAATGCCCGGTACTGGTACTTGTTCAATCACATTCGAAAGCGAGCACAGTCAGCGGTTGTATGTTCAACTACACATGGGCAGATTCAACTTGTTCACCTATCAATCCAACATCTGGGTGAACAAATTAAACGAACAATGGTAGATCCACACCCCCTACATTTGATGCCGATGATTAAAATGATGGTCTATGAATAGAAATCTACCATATTCTACCATTAAGCTGTTTGATGTGCAGAACCTGTTGGATGAACTGACTAGCACAGTAGGGAGCGGGCACGAAGTTCGTCGGTGAGGGGAAGCACCACATTGGTGACTTCTTCAATCTGATGCCGCACCTGAATCGAAGGTGTGACTTCTTCAAAGTTCACAAATGGGAGGTTCTCAAAATATGGGACCCCAAAAATGGTTAGTGTGTATATCAAGAAAAATTGATATTGGATGATTTGGGGGGTCCCTTATTTTGAGAAACCGCCAAATGAGCAAAGTCCAACTGAAACTTCCACCTGGTCACATCAGCATTTCAACTGGTCACCTTCTCATGATTCTGTCATCGAGCACTGGGCTTATCATCAGCAATTCACCTCAAAACAAACACGCCGCTGCCTCCAAGAAGTGGTCGAAGAGTTCTTGGCCCTCGCAGCACAGCATAGCACAGCATAGCACAGCATAGCACAGCAGACATGTGTTGATTTACATATTCTGTTTACATTGGTTTATCCTCTGATGGGTCCCTGATGTAAAGCCGCGGGTGCTACAGTGAGCTGTGTGAAACTCATGGAGGGCAAGGGCTACAACATGCGATCGGAAGTATACGTTTTGTTCTCGCTGACTTGGCAGAAAATAGAAAAACATCACTCTGGCTACACTGGCGTGCAACATCAAGAAAATGATAAGGTATATATGTACAGATATTTCAGTAAATACTCATTAAATGCACTTCACTTCATGTAGTATCATCATAAACCATCATAAACCAATCAAAGGTTTAACCATCATAAGCTTCTGTTGAGCTAGAACCATAGGTTCTCATCTTGAACCATCGGTTTGGCCATAGGTTGCACCATCATAAACCAGCTTCAAAGCGCCACGTCCGCACCTGGGTTTTGTTCTGGTCCACCAATCTCAAGTGCTGCGCCTGCCCGGGGCATCAGCAGCAGTTGCCGTACTGTTCGAAGGGTGGTTTTGGGGCGATGCCATGGATGAATTTGATGGAAATCTATCTCAAGCTTGGTGTTTCCAGAAATGATGGCTTCCCAAGAAAAAATGTGTTGTTTCCATTGCCCCCAGCTTGCGCGACGAAGGTGATCATCTTGGCATGGATTATGATTCACCACTTGATGGTTGATGCCCATGCTTTGGACGCAAGGATGGTTTCTTGGTGCCCGAACTGATGCATGCGCCAGTTCCAATACCCTTTCCGTCCACATCCCAAGAATCAGCTACCTTTATTGCGATGGTCACAACCAACCACGTTTGATTGCGATGGTTCAGGTTCGAATCAGGCACAGAGGACTCTCATGATTTAAGTATGCACACTCGAAGAAGTTGATGTCATTCTTGCTAGTTAGGCATCCACCCCAACAGTAACAGTTGGGGTGATAATCATTTTTCCTTGTCAACTGGATATTGGGTGTGATATTGCATTTTGGCTTGTACGAACCACCAGCAACCATTCTTGGTCGCAGTATCGACCATCATCGACCATTTAGACATGGATCCGCTCGTAAATGAGGTATGTCCAGGATTAGTGGTTGTCCAGTTATAAATTTTATGACGAGCAATGCTTTTGTCGCAAAAACCCACCAAATGCCACTAGGATTCTCCGTATGATCCACAGTCCAAAGCGCAGATAGTTGATCAAAACATTTATCCTGGTTCACCAATGGTTAACAAGGTTCTGAAAATCACCATCCTGCTTAATAACCAGTATCATGGTCCATAACATGATAATCATCATCAGTCAACCCTAGGGATACCATTGCAAAAAAATGATAAGCAACTTGATTAACCATAATCAGTTCTTCATCATCACCAATATTATCCGTAGGGGTTGAACGACCTTAACCAACCGTAATCAAACCATACCAAACCAACCTTAACCAAACCAACCTGAACCTACCTTAGCAAACGAAGCAACCAACCAGCCAACCAACGAGTGCTTGCACTCGCGCTCGCAGCCTCCAAATGGCCATGTTGTTCGCGCAGCTCTTCCAGCCTGCAGAGCCACAGCAGAATGCAGTCGGAGGATTGGATGGTCATGGTTGGTATGGGGCTAATGTATGGCTCAAGATGATGGTTACTGTAATTGATGGTTCAATGACGGCTATTTGATGATTCAATGATGGTTATTTGACGGTTCCATGATGTTTCAATGATGGCTCATGATAATGAGAATAGTGCAAGCCAATTACTAATTCCGAACCACCAAACTGTTGCGCTTTACCCCCAACAGGGACCAAAAGAGAGTGCCTCCGAATTTGACCACTGATGTCTTGCCACTAAATTGGTAGCGAAAGTGGTACATGGTCAATCATATACCCAGGCCAGGTGACAAATAAAAAGATGTCGCTCAGCATTTTTTTGTGAGATCAATGATCATCCCCAAAGCTTGTAACCAGATTGTCCTGCTTTTTTTGTGGCGATGATTGACCGTATGATCCATCAATTAAACAACTGACTTGTCAACACTTCAGCTCTACAACAACCAATCGTACTGTCTGTCGCGGATCTGGGTCCCGAACCTATGGATACTCAAAGCATCCGTATCCCTTCTTCTTAAGCAACCCAGGTAAAGAAGATGAATCCCCCAGAAACAGCCACAAACCCCCCAAGGCGTTGGTTACCCAGAGCAGATGGTCGTACGCTGAGATCGCAGATCGAGCCACTGATGTTGAAGGCTGGAGCTGGTGGAGTCCAAGCTCTTGACACCTCACAGCTACCAGGCGTGTCTGAGTCGCTGATGTCGAGATCAAGGGTTGACCATCTAAGGGGTTGATGAGTGGTGATGATTGCATCAAATTCGAGTGACTAACTGAAGATCTGTGTAAAATTTGAATGCCGAAGATTGAAAGTGCAAGAGCAAGAAGAACAACACAAGCTGTGAGGTTCCCTTCATGGGTGGCCAACCGTAGAGTGGAGATTGATATGCCCCGTGATAAAGGGAATCTAAAACTATGACTGGTTCGTACATGAGCATTACCAGGACAGGGATTGTCGTGTGCATTTTGTCTTTCCATATCCTCAATAAGTTCACCTCCAGCAAATACCGGGAAGCTTAGGTTAGTCGTGCCAACCAAAGGGTTATCTGCATCAAAACACCCTTGATATTTTCTTCCAAACTGGACCGAATTGTCTCGTCTGCCGGGATGTTCACTAATATGTGCTCACGTACCTCATTCGAGTGATACCAAATTGGTATCGCCCCACTTTGGGATTGGGAATGTTTTCAGCTGGTTGTGATTACAGGGATGCAACACGATGCAACAACTTCAGCGAAAGGATCGCGGTTGGCACACTCTCTGGCTAGGATGGTGTTCCACCAGTGTGGTTTGTGTCCATGTCCGTGTCTCGGTGGAGCCCCGTACAAATTCAATTGGATACAAGGACCTACTGGAGAAGCCCAACTGGTGCTTATTGATGGTCACCATCCCTTATCAACCAGCCTACGAACCCTTAACCATGGCGGTTGACGACATGGTTCCAAGATTCGAACTCAACAGGCGCCTAAGGTCAGCCTTTTTTCCCAACGCCGACCTTCTTTGAACGTGACTGCGTCGCTCTCCCGACACTTCTGTTCCTGGAACCAATTGGGATGACCCAAAACCATTGGGTTGTTATCAACTCGTCGCAGGCTGCAATGGTGGTCATTGCTCGGTTGTAAATTGGTTTACCCGATGCCAATTTGAGGCCAACATGGACGTGCCTATGGGATGGTTTATAGCTCAGCCGCTACTGGGTTTGGCAAACCATTGACATACACCATTGGTGGCTATCATCGTTGGGTGTGCCCTATGCTCTGTTGGGTTATCATTACGTAGAACCACCCACAACCAACATCTACAAATCGTCCCACACCAATGGCATTAATCTAAATGGCTTCTCTTTTGGGTGGATTAGCCATGACTTTCGTACAGGACTAGGCTTGATGGTTAATTGACTACGTGACCATTAGTTCACCATTGACTAACCATCAATTAACCACTAGTTCACATTTTTGTTGATTAATTAACCCTATTATTCATCATTAACCACTAATTTGATCATTAACCCCATTATTTCCCCATTACTTAACCAACAACGGTTGAAGATGTCAGCTCCGACCCGCGATTCCCATGGTAGCGAGCCGGGTCTCCTTCATCAACAGAGCTGCGAGGTCATCTGTGCGAGACCTGGGTGCCGTGTGGCCGCCACGGTGCGCTGCGTCATTGAAGGCCCTGGTGCAACTTCGAGGAACGTCAACAAAAGTTAACCTTGGTCAATAAACATCAATAACATCAATAAAGTTCAAGCATAGGTATAGACTTATTGACCAACTTGTCAACAAACCATCAACAAGTAAATACTTCAATAAACTTCCGAATACAACGAATACAGGAAGAATAAACGTGCGATCAACTTCCTTTTGGGCACTATCTCCCACTTTCCCACCAGAGAGATCCTCAGCTTCATCTGGGGCACACACGTTGCGTTGGAAAGCTTCACCTGACATCAGTTTGGCGCACCAAGCGGCTCTTGATTTGAAAAAACATGATTTGGCTGTTTCTCAGAACTATTTGGGTACCCTCCAATCATCCATTTATAGTCATCTATAGCAATAAACCAACGATTTTCGGGTACCATTATTTTGAGAAACCGCCATTTTAATGTGGATCACGGTGGATTGGCCCAGCTCGATCTCTCTTGAAATCTACTTGCAGAATTTGCTTCACAAATCCAGGTAGTCACTCTTGATTTGTTGCTTTCGGGGAGCACTGACAAGTCTCAACATATTTCGAGAGTAGCACGGCAAGCAAGTGCAAACAAACGTTTGGGTGGAACGAAATAGATTTCATAGATGATTTCATTCATGATTTTCATAAGTGATTTTCAGCGATGGATTTCATTGCTTAATGATTTCGGATGCTTAAATGATTCATTGCTAGCAGTTCAATTAAGATGCTAAGTAGTTACTTCACATTCTTAAGAATTTCTAGTAGCTACATGACGTTTCATTGCTCAAGTGACTGGATGGCACACCTCAAGTTGATGGGTCTGATCCCGAAGCTCTTCCTCGAGTGGAGGCCTAGGCGCGGGGCTTGCCATGGGCGCCCTGCCCGCCTCCCAACCCCGATGACAAATTGGAAGACTCCACTGCTTTTCTTTTCTCCTCATCAAATCATATCCAATCTCAGGAAATGAATACATTATGCGCAAAATGAACACCTTGACGGCAAGTGGGCAAAGCAATTGCCTACCGCTGCCATTCTGCACCAAGCCATCCCAACAGGATGCAATATACAGAAAGATGGCCACGGGCAATGAAAGCCCTGGATGTCTTAGCAGCCCGACATATCACACACTGGGCCTCTCTCAATTCCCGTTTCAATTGTGCAGTTTCTTTCAGCAACACTTCTTGGACTGCCAGCTGCTCCCTGAGTATGAGCTCAGAATTCTGCTTCACCATGGTAGCCTTCATGCTCTGGTCTACTTCGTCCTTTTCCTCCTGCTCCTGGTCTGCCTTCCCCTTCAGCCGCCTCATTTCGGCGCACTTGATGCTCTTCTGTGAAGGACCTTCACCAACAGCATCAACTGCGCTGAAGTGCTCCTTGAGTCTCCCGGAAGCTCCCTCATAGGAAATGTACCCTTCTCGTTCTTAGGTTAAAAGTGCACTTCTCGCCATCGCACCTGCAGCTAATTTGGAAAGGGTGGTCTCAAAAGCCAGCTGCAGTGACTTTCAAGAAGTTCCTGCCAGCGCTGTTGGCTACTTGCAGGCTTGTACTGGCCGTCGTATTCTTTTAAGTGTTGTTTCCATCCCTCAAAGTCGCAGACCAAGCCGCAGATTTTCCAAATTTTTAGCACCTGCATGGGCTCTATCAAAAGCAAGCGCGAAGCAAACGGCGCGCTGCAGGCAGTTGCGGCCACACAGCTTCTGTGTTGCAAGGGTCAAATCCCGTCAGTACCCCTGGTGTGATCTGAATGATGAACAAAAATGAACAAATGACTCAAATTCCGAGCTTTCATCTGTACCATGGTGGTCTATCTGGTCTGGCTCAAATTTGCCAGCCGTGTAGCAATGCTGACTACTTCAGCTCCAAGCCCGGATGGGGGTCACACCACTCAGCAGGTACAGAATTTGACCACTCATCAGCCACAACCATTGGACGGTTATGGATTGGTTCAGTCATTCGGCATGGCCGGCAACTCCCAACATCCAATGACTCGACTTCTCCAAGGACCCCTACAGCTTGGCCATGGCCTCTGACAAACGCTCGCGCAAGGCGACCTGCGATGCCATCGCAACTGCGGCCCTAGTGAACTATTGTGGAAAGTGGGTGGTTTGTGTATTTTCATTGATGGTTTTGTTGAAAGTTTGTTATTAGATGTTATTAGTTTGACAGTAGTTGGTGTTGTTGTTGTTGTTGCTGTTGTTGTTGCTGTTGTTGTGGTGGTGGTTGTTGGTTGGTTGTTGGAATGGTAAACAGCGGAAACTTTCCTCCATCATGTCGCGTTGCTGTTGGCAAATGGCATGTGATTCAGCTCAACTTTTCAGTGCAACGTCCAAGTTCACACCCGTCGTTCGTCGGGGAATTGGTGAACTACTCACCATACTGTGGAAACAGAAATATCTACATATATATATATATATATATGTAAGTATAAGTAGAAATACAACTACAAGTATAAATATAAATATAAATATCAATGTAAATATATATATATATTTATATTATAAGCCATATCAGTCAATCTGTATCTATACATATTACTCACTTGGTAAGTCAATTTGCCCATCATTTCAGGCAGCCCAAGGCGGCTGGGAAGGGCCTGAGCGCCCGCCAACTCGGTGTCCAGCAACTTCCGGAGCTCCACGCAGGAGGTCGTCTCAGGAGGGGAACCACGGTGCATCATTCGGTTCAGCTGCAAAAAAATGCATCAAAATATACATTAGTTATGCATATTATGTATATTTATATATTCATATATTTATAATCTATATGTACTAATATATATATATATATATATACACATGCTATATACGAATATTAATCTATATAAATCTATCTACATTATGAGTGTATGTCATTCATTACCTGAAGAATCTCAAAAAGTGACAATCCTTACGAAAGACATGAAAAAACTGCGCCGGTTGGGGAACGCGACCTGCTGCTGTTCAGATGCCGCCACGCGAGATCTTAAATGATCCATCTCCTTAGGACATCAAGCTTCGCGGCGGAACAGCCTGGGCCTGAAGTCTCTCTCAAATCGATATCGGGGGTTCTCATCGATTTGGGGTACCCCAAAAATGGTTGGTTTATTACTATAAAGGATTGTTTGTATAGATGATTTGGGGGGTCCCCCATTTTGAACGCCACCAAATCATCACCGCCTCGCCCCACAAAGCCACTGTCTCTTGGCCGAGGATTCGGCGGAGCGAACGCTTTCCAGCGGGTCCTTGCTGAGATGTGCCTGGAGCAACCACTGACCATCGATGGTAGAAGTGGTTCCCACTGCGGTCCTTGATCTCGTTTGACTTGGTCATTCTAAGCGCCTACACATCAATCAACCATTGTAAAAATGTAGACACAATGGTTAATGTTTAACAATGTTGATGTCAATCAACCATTGTTAAAATGAACATTGCTTAAGTGTAGGCAGACTATCGCCATTGGCGGGGTCCAGAAACATCTCCGACGATGCGACATCACACAGGTGAGCACCTGATCGCTCAAGCTCCGTGCCCGACATTAGAACTGCAGGTGTTGTTAGACATGTTGATGTGGTTGAGGGCAGTTTCCACAAAGAAAATGTCAGCGACGATGAGGACGACACAGGACGACCATGAAGAGTATGATGACTATCGTAATGATGATGGTGATGACGACGGCGATGATAACAATGACAACTTCTGCCCTGTACCATTATGGGGTAATGGGAAATCAAGCATCAGCATCAAGGTGACGATGGCAATCATGATGATGATGATGATGATGATGATGATGATGATGTTGTAGATGATGATGATGGTGATGATGATGATGACGATGACGATGATGATGATGATGATGATGATGATGGCGATGATGATGATGATGATGATGATGATGGCGATGATGATGATGATGATGATGATGATGGCGATGATGATGATGATGATGATGATGATGGCGATGATGATGATGATGATGATGATGATGGCGATGATGATGATGATGATGATGATGATGGCGATGATGATGATGATGATGATGATGATGGCGATGATGATGATGATGATGATGATGATGGCGATGATGATGATGATGATGATGATGATGGCGATGATGATGATGATGATGATGATGATGGCGATGATGATGATGATGATGATGATGATGATGACGATGACGATGATGAAAACA